>JACMZG010000642.1:0-10000 GCA_018340805.1 Microvelia longipes
CTTAATATATATGGTACTACTCTGAAATATGAATTAGCTAATTCGTAGACACCAGAATAAGTAATGACCTTTCGATCAGCAGCATTACCTAGATGATAAAACAAATCACCTGAATTATATGCGGTATACCCTTCCTACGAGATAAAATTACATGTAGCAGAATAAAATTCCGTAATATCAAGAGAGTATAAAAACAAACCCTCAGACAACTTGTAATATAGTAGGTAAAACTAACCTGTCTCAACGACGTGTCTAAAAAACCTCAATAATAACCCATCAGCTCACGTATATCCCACCTATTATTTTTAGTAATCAATGAAATAGAGTGAACAATCCACTCCTTAGTGAACTACTTTCACAACTGATAGGAAAGACCGACATCGAAGGATCAAAAAGCGGACGACATCAAGTCGAAACTAATGAATTCCGTTCTTGCCAAACACATAACCTGGGCTATCATATCTGCATGTAATCATATTCAAACCATTATACTCTGGGGGGCATCATATTCTTCATTATAAGATTCACCAGATTATCAAAGTGGTACATTAAGGCTCATTATTCTCCCATCCATATTTCTTATAGTATGGAAAATTAACCAAAATATTGTATAACAATAAAAAGTGGAGATCCTCCAGGGGTGTTTCACCTCACGCGAACTCGCCCGCCCCGGACATAATCCATACTTCCCCACGGACTAATTTATTCATGCAGAAGAGAAGTGTGCTATCAAAAAAAAATAGACTCACTTTAGAAATGACCTTATTTCCTACTAAATTATTATAACCACAAACATTACAATTAACTAAACCACATTAAATATTAATACCTAAAAATTAAAAATGAACTTAGCTAGTATTTATTAAATTGTGAGAGAAAAAAGGTACACCAAATACCGATAAGCATTCGACACTAGGAACGCATGGCACTTTTACTTACTGAATAAAATAATCAAAAAGTTAACAAATCTCTGGTATTTGATCAGTTATGATATCCACATAAAAACTTAATAGAGATTAACTTTATATAAACCAAGTATTTTCGCCCCCTACGGAATTATCAACAATATATCTCGTCCCAGGAGATACAGTTTATGAGATATATAAATTATTTTATTATATATCATAAAATCAAAAGACTCCGAAGTATAATATGATGAATTTAAAAATGCCTAAACAATTAATTAGAGTAAGAGTTAAGGAAAGAATCACATGACCTCGCCTTGTTTCCTCCCTCTCAGAGCTCTACACGCGCTAGGACGCCCCAGCAGGGTTGTTTTGGGATGTAATGCCAGTTAACAAGTACTTATTTTCATCCATTGATTCCACCAATTCCCTGTGTAACATTTTCTGACACCTCTTGCTTTAAAACTCTAAAAGAAAATCAAAAGGATCGATAGGCCGCGCTTTCACGGTCTGTATTCGTACTGAAAATCAAAATCAAGTGAGCATTTCCCCTTTTGGTCCACACCAGGTTTCTGTCCTGGTTGAGCTCACCTTGGGACACCTGCGTTACCATTTGACAGATGTACCGCCCCAGTCAAACTCCCCACCTGACACTGTCCTCAGAACAGTTCGGTAGCATCCGAAGATTACTACCTTTCTCCACAATAAATTGACCAAAGTCAACTGCACTGCATTACTGAGTAAGTAAAGAAAACAATCAGAGTAGTGGTATTTCACTGTCGACTTGCGTCTCCCACTTATACTACACCTCTAATGTCTCCCTACAAAGTCGGACTAGAGTCAAGCTCAACAGGGTCTTCTTTCCCCGCTATATTTTCCAAGCCCGTTCCCTTGGCTGTAGTTTCGCTAGATAGTAGATAGGGACAGTAGGAATCTCGTTAATCCATTCATGCACGTCACTAATTAGATGACGAGGCATTTGGCTACCTGAAGAGAGTCATAGTTACTCCCGCCGTTAACCAGCGCTTGTTTGAATTTCTTCACGTTGACATTCATGGCACTGGGCAGAAATCACATTGCGTCAAAGCCGTTCACCAGCCATCGCAATGCTTTGTTTTAATTAGACAGTCGGATTCCCCTAGTCCATGCCAGTTCTAGGTTGACCGTTAATTGTACAATGACGACCATGAATCCGAAAATCCACAAATCATAGCCTAACCCGCCTATCAATCGAGTCGAAAGAGTTCCATTTCAACTCCATTTTAAGTTGCCCCAAAACAGAATCAAAACAGCCCAATTCCAATTCAATCAACTTCTTGATTAAGCCCATCATACCCGGTCCCTAGAGCCAATCCTTTTACCGAAGGTACGGATCTAGTTTGCCGACTTCCCTTACCTACATTGTTCTAAGGCTATAGGCTGCTCACCTTGGAGACCTGCTGCGGATATCGGTACGGCTTGAAACGAAATTTATAACTGCTCCCTCAGATTTTCAAGGGCCATCAGGGGCGCTTCGGACACCACAAGAACCGCGGTGCTTTTGACATTTCACATCCCTTTCTCCAGATGACCTGATTCTAGGGACATGGTTATGTATACAAAGAAAAGAGAACTCTTCCCGAAACACTTGATGACGTCTCTGAGATCGCTTGTGTTGCCACCTTGTGTTGCCGAAACAACCAAATTTCCGTATTCAAGTTCAGGAATGTTAACCTGATTCCCTTTCGCTGCAAGAGGCTAAAGTCAATTATAAACACTATTGCTAATGTCTATCACCTCTTTCTGATAACTGAATTATCAGATCGCTTAGGACCGACTAACCCATGTTCAAATACTGTTCACATGGAACCCTTCTCCACTTCAGTCTTCAAGGATCTCACTTGAATAATTGCTACTACTACCAAGATCTGTACCCGTGACCGCTCCACTCTGACTTACGCCAGTAGCTTCTTAGCAACCACGGCACCCTCCTACACGATACCGCTTACTCGTTTTAATACAACTTGCGATATCGATCCGGTATAGGTCCCACGCTACAGCGCCATCCATTTTCAGGGCTGGTTGATTCGGCAGGTGAGTTGTTACACACTCCTTAGCGGATGACGACTTCCATGTCCACCGTCCTGCTGTCTTTATCAACCAACACCTTTTGTGGTTTCTCATGAGCGTGATGTTAGGCACCTTAACCAGATGTTTGGTTCATCCCACATCGCCAGTTCTGCTTACCAAAAATGGCCCACTAGACATTTGTATTCAATGCACATCTTCAATAAAGAAAGACGCACATCGAACCCATTTAAAGTTTGAGAATAAGTTGAGAACATTTCGTCCCCAATACTTCTAATCATTCGCTTTACCAGGTAAAACTACAACAACAAATGTCAGCTATCCTGAGGGAAACTTCGGAGGGAACCAGCTACTAGATGGTTCGATTAGTCTTTCGCCCCTATACTTGTGTCCGACGATCGATTTGCACGTCAGAACCGCGGCGGTCCTCCATCAGAGTTTCCTCTGACTTCAACCTGCACAAGCATAGTTCACCATCTTTCGGGTCTCTACATGATCGCTCAAACTCCGCCCAGATGCGAACATCTTTAGACGGGTCGATGTTGCACTCTGTCTTTTAACAGAGGTCACATCACAGTTTACCGAAGCAAACCTTTACATTAATTTCGCCATGGGGTTTCGTAAGGCCCTTTGACTCGCGATCATATAAAACTCCTTGGTCCGTGTTTCAAGACGGGACAAGTAGGTAACCTACATATACACTGCAGACTTACTAGATTTGCCCATCGACCATCAGTTATACTAAACATTCAAAAGCAATCTCTTATGAGCTCACAATCAAACAATCAGCATTACCAACAGCCAATATCAGCAAATCGAAATCACCAATACACCAAATTTAACCGTGCAATGAGCTATAAAACCGATTCCGAAGAATTGGTCACCTTCACCATTACGACAGAAAAACGGCACTATTGGTCGCAGTTTTGATACATGGAAAGTGCATTGATCGTCCATTATGAGCTTAAATTAGCAATTCCTAGTGAGATTTTGCTAAAATAAGATTGACAGACAATCAACTGAATCCCATATATCAGTTTCGGCTCTACTCGTTTACCTCTAAGCGATTTCACGTACTATTTAACTCTCTCTTCAAAGTTCTTTTCAACTTTCCCTCACGGTACTTGTTTACTATCGGACTCGCACAAGTATTTAGCCTTAGATGGAGTTTACCACCCAATTTGGACTGCATTCTCAAACAATCCGACTCATAGGAAACATCAATAAAAGCCTCGTACACTCCAACCGGTCTAACACCGTCTATGGACAACATCACAATCAAGTGAATTTGGAGTATACTCAACAATTAAAAACGCAACCTTTACACCACAACTCCTAATATCAAAGATACAGGATTCAGTGCTGGGCTAATTCCCGGTCGTTCGCCACTACTGGGGAAATCCTTGTTAGTTTCTTTTCCTCCGCTTAATGATATGCTTAAGTTCAGCGGGTAATCTCATCTGATCTGAGGTCGGATTTAAAAGTTAATTGAACAAATAAATAATAAATTCGAAATTCCTTGACAATTTAATTGATTATTTACTAAAATCTCACAGGTGACAGCACACATATGCACCAGAACGCAACTCATTAAGCTGCGGCACTGGAGAAAATTAAAATTATGTATGCATCAAATGATATCAATAATTTCAATAATCCAGAATTTCCGTCAAACTTGTTCAATTATATTTAAAACACTATTCAATACGTCAATTAATACTGAAACGCACATATTGATAATGCAAAATTAAATTGTCATTGTCATTAATAGCATCATTATTTCTATTATTATCAATCCAAAATATATTTAAAAGATCAAACAAATAAATCAACACCCATTCAAACATTGTTTATTTGCCTTTTCTTCTTTCTATACAATGGTCAATAAATTATGAAAACAATAGTAACAATAACAAATAAATCTATTAACTTCAACAACAGCATTAACTTTATGTTAATTTCATATGTATAAACTGTATATTAATAGCATTTCAAAAAATCGAAACTCTATGTTTCCATAGAGGTGTACTTGTTTAACAAATACACTATCACCTTAAAGAGGCACTTTCGATTGAAATAAAAACCAAAAGTGAACCCCTCAAAACATTACTATTGAACGTAATGATAAATGCTATGCCGACCCTCAGACAGATGTGGCTATAGGTTGACCCATAGCCGCCATTTGCGTTCAAAATGTCAATGATCAGAGCGTTGTGCAGTTCACATTAATTCACATGTTTTGCTACGTTCTTCATCGACGTGCGAGCCGAGTGATCCATCGCTTAAAGTGGTTAATAATATACAGATGCTTTTTACAGCGATCCATATTCTAATTTTCAATCAACCCAACTTCTTTTACAAAGTCGAGGATTGCCATTATCATTTGATCACCAAACGATACTGTAAAGTTAAATAGAAATAGAAACACACGGGGCAGCTTTTCATATAATATCGTGTTAATCAACATACAAATTCTTTAGCCAATTGCAGTTTTGCCAAAATAAATGATTAATAAAATAACTGAATTCGGATATTTATCTACAAAGCATTAGACCAGTTATTATTAATCACTGCAACTTGAATTCGTATATTGACCAAATAAATAACACTAAATTTTTAAAGATATTATATTACTAAACTAATTAAACCTTGCACAATATCCTGATAATGCTTTGATATTGTTTTTATCAGTGCCAACAACTTGTGTTTTGTAATTTCCTTTTTACGAGAGACTACGGACATAAGTCTGTCATATAAACAACACCCAATAAAAATGTTTATATGAGTACTCGGTATTTCGAAAAATACCATAGCACCCCGTGAATGTGTTGGTTTAATGCTGATTAATTTACTACTAGCACTTGAAACCATATTTACTACTATAAAACGAGTCGATTTATTGTTTAGCGAGCCGAATACTTCGCAATAAAACAATCCAAGTAGCATAATATGTAATTAGTAAATTAAAATCAGCACTTTTTATATTTAATAATTCATTATAAAATGAATTATTAGAGCCAAAATCGTTTTTTTAATTTAATTTATAGCATGTCAGCTGTAAATTCTAATCGTTCTTTTAATTTCAATGAACTAATAATGATCCTTCCGCAGGTTCACCTACGGAAACCTTGTTACGACTTTTACTTCCTCTAAATGATCAAGTTTGATTGTCTTTTCCCAACTATAGAAATGTTGCCATTTCTTAAATCGGAATCCAACGATCTCACTAAACCATTCAATCGGTAGTAGCGACGGGCGGTGTGTACAAAGGGCAGGGACGTAATCAGCGCAAGCTAGTGACTTGCACTTACTAGGAATTCCTCGTTCAAGTGGAATAATTTCAATCCACTATTCCTGACACGACAGTGATTAAGCAGGTTACCCAGCCATTTCTAGCTAGGAATTAAACTCGCTGTTACTGCCATTGTAGCGCGCGTGCGGCCCCGGACATCTAAGGGCATCACAGACCTGTTATTGCTCTTTTTCATTTAGCTAAACGCTATTTATTCCTCTAAGAAGTCAGCATTTGCTATTTTAAAACAAATGTACTATTTAGCAGGTTAGAGTCTCGTTCGTTAACGGAATTAACCAGACAAATCGCTCCACCAACTAAGAACGGCCATGCACCACCACCCACCGAATCAAGAAAGAGCTATCAATCTGTCAATCCTCACAGTGTCCGGACCGGGTGAGATTTCCCGTGTTGAGTCAAATTAAGCCGCAGGCTCCACTCCTGGTGGTGCCCTTCCGTCAATTCCTTTAAGTTTCAGCTTTGCAACCATACTTCCCCCGGAACCCATAGACTTAGGTTTCCCGGTGACTTCTCGCAAGGAGATTTAAATTACCTTCGCGAACTGTCAGTTGGCATAGTTTATGGTCAGAACTAGGACGGTATCTGATCGTCTTCGATCCTCTGACTTTCGTTCTTGATAATGAAAACATTCTTGGCAAATGCTTTCGCAGTAGACTGTCTGCTGATGATCTAAGAATTTCACCTCTAGCACCAGCATACATATGCCCCCGGCAGTCTCTTTTAATCATTACTTCAGTTTCGAAAACCAACAAAATAAAACCGAAGTCTTATTTTATTATTCCATGCAACAATATGCAAGCATCAGCCTGCTTTAAGCACTCTAATTTTTTCAAAGTAAACTTGTCGGTCATCCTCAACACCCATTAAAGAGCATCAAAGATATACACGACGTCGAAGGACAAGATAGCTTTCAATCAAAGATTTCAAACCATCTTTTCCTCAATTTCAACTACGAGCTTTTTAACTGCAACAACTTTAATATACGCTATTGGAGCTGGAATTACCGCGGCTGCTGGCACCAGACTTGCCCTCCAATTGATACTTGATAAAGTATTTAAAATGTTCTCATTGCAATTATGAAACCACTAGGGCCCATATTGTTATTTTTGTCACTACCTCACCGAACCGGTATTGGGTAATTTACGCGCCTGCTGCCTTCCGTGGATGTGGTAGCCGTTTCTCAGGCTCCCTCTCCGGAATCGAACACTGATTCCCCGTTACCCGTTACAACCATGGTAAGCTTTGATCTTACCATCGAAAGTTGATAGGTCAGCCACTTCAAGAGATATGTCGTCAACACAAAGGTCGTACGATCAGTAAAAATCCAGAGTCATCAAAAAACCGGTTTTCACCAGGTTGATTTTGATCTAATAAATCCGCCGCTTCGTGAGTCACGGCATTCTGTTAGATATTAGCTCTAGAATTACCACAGTTATCCCATGGCAAAATGATAGAATCTCTCAAATCATAGCTGTTATAATGAGCCATCCGCGGTTTAAGTACGAGACTTTGTACTAAGACATGCATGGCTTAATCTTTGAGATAAGCATATGACTACTGGCAGGAGGATCAACCAGATATTTATTTTACGTACTCTACTTAACATGGTTTCAATTAAGTAGTCACTAAAGATATTGAAAATCAATAAACACAAGTATCATTAACTTTATCAATCGATCAAGCATTAACCACATGATAATCCAAAAACAGCAATTTCATTTAAAAAACCACTATTTTGTGAAATAAATTTAATTATCACCCTTTCAACGATTTTTATTTTTTGCAATAAATGATTTAAATACAATGTATAATCAAGTCTCATTTTTATTAACTGATTTGAAAAGAAAAATGTTTTACCATTTTTCTCAGTCACATTATATTAAATCCAAAATATAAATATCGTTTACTCAATGCATCATCGATGCATAAAAGCTTGATCATTTCAGTTTACTCTACTTAGCATTTACGTTTTCATCAATAATGATACGTACGATTTTTATTCAATCGCTTAGCTATCGTTTAACCGATAACTAAAATAGGCCATTCGTTATATATTTAAATATATGATATTCATTGAATTGCTTTTATTGTTAGCGTTTTGATTCAACAAATTCAACTAACAAGCAATAAACAATCGCAAAGCAAGCTTCACAACTGTATCTGACTAGAAAAAGGCCTGGACAATAGAAATTTAAATTACTAACGCTTCAAAGCGAAAGCTATATTTACCCTTGTTCATGTGGTACGTAGTAGACAATAACTCCACGCATTTGGAAACCGTTACCGAAACAACATTCGCCACTACAACATTTTTTCATTTACCCATAATTCATAACGAATATATGAGTTTAATTTCATTGATAATCAAAAATCAACAGTATATATAATACTATGTCAACTTTACATAGACTACCAATATATAGCATTAGTTATCTAACATGGGTAGTATTTAATAAATTGGGAAATAACAGAGAAATAATTAAGAAAAGATTTTTTTAAAATAAAAATTCTCGATTATTTTCTAAGTCGAAAATGTATAAAAACTGTAATATTTGATTTTATGACATGAAATATTTGCATTTTTCTTTGAAATTTTGTGTAAAAAATTATTTTATTTTTTTAAGTTTCAAATGAAATATTACTTATTAACAAACTACTTATTATTATAAGTAATATAAAATTAATAAACATTTATTACATTTTATTGAATAAAATCGATTGTTAAATGTAAAATCGATTATTATTATTATATATTATTATTATTATATTATTATTATTATTATTATTATTTATATTATTATTATTATTATTTATTTATTATTATTATTATTATTATTATTTATTATTATTATTATTATTTATTATTATCATTATTATTATTATTATTATTATTATTATTTATTATTATTATTATTATTTATTATTATTATTATTATTATTATTATTATTATTATTATTATTATTATTATTATTATTATTATTATTATTATTATTATTTATTATTATTATTATTATTATTTATTATTATATTATTATTATTATTATTATTATTATTATTATTATTATTATTATTATTATTATTATTATTATTATTATATTATTATTATTATTATTATTATTATTATTATTATTATTATTATTATTATTATTATTATTATTATTATTATTATTATTATTATTATTATTATTATTATTATTATTATATTATTTATTATTATTATTATTATTATTATTATATTATTATTATTATTATTATTGTTATTATTATTATCAGTCAAGCGGGAGTAACTATTACTCTCTTTACATTTACATGATAGTTATTATTTCTGAAAATTGAAAATTAAATTAAAAAATGCGCTGGTTAAAAGCACAATTAAATACAATGTTTTATTTATACCTTCCTGGTTACGGCTAGAGAAACTATGTGTATGATTTTTAAAATTTATAAATATTTTTTATTTTATGCAATGTTCTCTTTCTTGATTTCACTTTCATGCGGATGATCTTTACAGAATTTTTATTCTAAAATTTATATTCGCGGTCCTTTCACTGTAGTTTCTTTTTTTTTATTAATCGAAGATTTTATACAATGAGGAGCAGTTTCAGCAGTTTTTCTAAAATATATTTTTAAAAAATAAATAAAGAAAACCAAATTTATATGAAATCACTATGACGAGCATTTGTTATAAACAAACAATATCTGTTTTTGTTTTTT
>JACMZG010000642.1:15000-16186 GCA_018340805.1 Microvelia longipes
GTAACAATAACAAATAAATCTATTAACTTCAACAACAGCATTAACTTTATGTTAATTTCATATGTATAAACTGTATATTAATAGCATTTCAAAAATCGAAACTCTATGTTTCCATAGAGGTGTACTTGTTTAACAAATACACTATCACCTTAAAGAGGCACTTTCGATTGAAATAAAAACCAAAAGTGAACCCCTCAAAACATTACTATTGAACGTAATGATAAATGCTATGCCGACCCTCAGACAGATGTGGCTATAGGTTGACCCATAGCCGCCATTTGCGTTCAAAATGTCAATGATCAGAGCGTTGTGCAGTTCACATTAATTCACATGTTTTGCTACGTTCTTCATCGACGTGCGAGCCGAGTGATCCATCGCTTAAAGTGGTTAATAATATACAGATGCTTTTTACAGCGATCCATATTCTAATTTTCAATCAACCCAACTTCTTTTACAAAGTCGAGGATTGCCATTATCATTTGATCACCAAACGATACTGTAAAGTTAAATAGAAATAGAAACACACGGGGCAGCTTTTCATATAATATCGTGTTAATCAACATACAAATTCTTTAGCCAATTGCAGTTTTGCCAAAATAAATGATTAATAAAATAACTGAATTCGGATATTTATCTACAAAGCATTAGACCAGTTATTATTAATCACTGCAACTTGAATTCGTATATTGACCAAATAATAACACTAAATTTTTAAAGATATTATATTACTAAACTAATTAAACCTTGCACAATATCCTGATAATGCTTTGATATTGTTTTTATCAGTGCCAACAACTTGTGTTTTGTAATTTCCTTTTTACGAGAGACTACGGACATAAGTCTGTCATATAAACAACACCCAATAAAAATGTTTATATGAGTACTCGGTATTTCGAAAAATACCATAGGCACCCCGTGAATGTGTTGGTTTAATGCTGATTAATTTACTACTAGCACTTGAAACCATATTTACTACTATAAAACGAGTCGATTTATTGTTTAGCGAGCCGAATACTTCGCAATAAAACAATCCAAGTAGCATAATATGTAATTAGTAAATTAAAATCAGCACTTTTTTATATTTAATAATTCATTATAAAATGAATTATTAGAGCCAAAATCGTTTTTTTAATTTAATTTATAGCATGTCAGCTGTAAATTCTAATCGTTCTTTTAATTTCAATGA
>JACMZG010000643.1:0-16184 GCA_018340805.1 Microvelia longipes
GCTAATTTAGATACTGCGGTAATTGATGATACAGCAAAAAACTGTCGTAACTATTCAATCACAGTTTATTTGTATCAGATTTTAGATTTTTCTGGATTTTGCAGAAACACTGCAAGCGAAATTAAATCTTTTGAACGTCTTTCAGATAGTTTATTCTGTAGAGCTTCTAATAAGTTTGTTGCTTAATTTGCCAGAAAAATCTTGAGTAGAATTGAAGAAAAATTTTTCTAATTCCTTCTGAAGTAACAAGATTACAATCTCTTGTACCAAATGCTTCAAACCGCCAATTGTACTGGTTTAAAGACAATTCAATTCCTTCAACTTATCAATCTCATTTTTCGTATAATTTAACCGGTAAGTTTAGATTTATCAACGTTTTTTAATACAGGATTTCAACAATATGAATTATCGTTCCAACATTGGAGCAATATTGTTCTACCTAGTCTGAGATGTGAATCATTATCTATGGCTATCTCCGATCATCAGAAAATATTGGATTACCAAATTCTTTGCTAATTTAGATACTGCGGTAATTGATGATACAGCAAAAAACTGTCCGTAACTATTCAGTCACAGTTATTTGTATCAGATTTTAGATTTTCTGGATTTTGCAGAAACACTGCAAGCGAAATTAAATCTTTTGAACGTCTTTTCAGATAGTTTATTCTGTAGAGTTCTAATAGTTTTTGCTAATTTGCCAGAAAAATCTTGAGTAGAATTGAAAGAAAAATTTTCTAATTCCTTCTGAAGTAACAAGATTACAATCTTTGTACCAAATGCTTCAACCCCAATTGTACTGTTTTAAGACAATTAACAATTCCTTCAACTTATCAATCTCATTTTCGTATAATTTAACCGGTAAGTTAGATTTATCAACGTTTTTTTAATACAGGATTTCAACAATAGATATCGTTCCAACATTGGAGCAATATTTGTTCCACCTAGTCTGAGAATGTGAATCATTATCTATGCTATCTCCCGATCATCAGAAAAAATATTGGATTACCAATCTTTTGCTAATTTAGATACTGCGGTAATTGATGATAAACAGAAAACTGTCCGTAAACTATTCAATCCACAGTTATTTGTATCAGATTTTAGATTTTCTGGATTTTGCAGAACACTGCAAGCGAAATTAAATCTTTTTGAACGTCTTCAGATAGTTTATTCTGTAGAGCTTCTAATAAGTTTGTTTGCTAATTTGCCAGAAAAATCTTGAGTAGAATGAAGAAAAATTTCTAATTCCTCTGAGTAACAAGATTACATCTCTTGTACCAAATGCTTCAACACGCCAATTGTACTGGTTTTAAAGAACAATTAACAATTCCTTCAACTTATCAATCTCATTTTCGTATAATTTAACCGGTAAGTTTAGATTTATCAACGTTTTTTTAATATAGGATTTCAACAATAGATTCGTTCCAACATTGGAGCAATATTGTTCCACCTAGTCTGAAATGTGAATCATTATCTATGGCTATCTCCCGATCATCAGAAAAATATGGATTACCAAAATCTTTTGCTAATTTAGATACTGCGGTAATTGATGATACAGCAAAAAACTGTCCGTAACTATTCAAGTCACGTTTTTGTATCAGATTTTTAGATTTCTGGATTTTGCAGAACACTGCAAGCAAATTAAATCTTTGAACGCTTTCAGATAGTTTATTCTGTAGAGCTTCTAATAAGTTGTTGCTAATTTGCCAGAAAAATCTTGAGTAGAATTGAAAGAAAAATTTTCTAATTTCCTTCTGAAGTAACAAGATTACAATCTCTTGTACCAAATGCTTCAACCGCCAAATTGTACTGGTTTTTAAGAACAATTAACAATTCCTTCAACTTATCAATCTCATTTTCGTATAATTTAACCGGTAAGTTTAGATTTATATCAACGTTTTTTTATACAGGATTTCAACAATAGATTCGTTCCAACATTGGAGCAATATTGTTCCACCTAGTCTGAGAATGTGAATCATTATTGGCTATCTCCCGATCATCAGAAAAATATTGGATACCAAAATCTTTTGCTAATTTAGATACTGCGGTAATTGATGATACAGCAAAAAACTGTCCGTAACTATTCAAGTCACAGTTATTTTGTATCAGATTTTAGATTTTCTGGATTTTGCAGAAACACTGCAAGCGAAATTAAATCTTTTGAACGTCTTTCAGATAGTTTATTTGTAGAGCTTCTATTAAGTTTGTTGCTAATTTGCCAGAAAATCTTGAGTAGAATTGAAGAAAAATTTTCTAATTCCTTCTGAAGTAACAAGATTACAAATCTCTTGTACCAATGCTTCACGCCAATTGTACTGGTTTTTAAGACAATTAACAATTTCTTCAACTTATCAATCTCATTTTCGTATAATTTAACCGTAAGTTTAGATTTATCAACGTTTTTTTAATACAGGATTTCAACAATAATATCGTTCCAACATTGGAGCAATATGTTCCACCTAGTCTGAAATGTGAATCATTATCTATGGTCTATCTCCCGATCATCAGAAAAATATTGGATTACCAATCTTTTGCTAATTTAGGATACTGCGGTAATTGATGATACAGCAAAAACTGTCCGTAACTATTCAAGTCACAGTTATTTGTATCAGATTTTAGATTTTCTGGATTTTGCAGAAACACTGCAAGCGAAATTAAATCTTTTGAACGTCTTTCAGATAGTTTCTTCTGTAGAGCTTCTAATAGTTTGTTGCTAATTTGCCAGAAAATCTTGAGTAGAATTGAAAGAAAAATTTTCTAATTCCTTCTGAAGTAACAAGATTACAGTCTCTTGTACCAAATGCTTCAACCGCCAATTGTACTGGTTTTAAGACAATTAACAATTCCTTCAACTTATCAATCTCATTTTCGTATAATTTAACCGTAAGTTTAGATTTATCAACGTTTTTTTTAATATAGGATTTCAACAATAGATATCGTTCCACACATTGGAGCAATATTGTTCCACCTAGTCTGAGAATGTGAATCAATTATCTATGGCTATCTCCGATCAAGAAAAATATTGGATTACCAATCTTTTGCTAATTTAGATACTGCGGTAATTGATGATACAGCAAAAAACTGTCCGTAACTATTCAAGTCCACAGTTATTGTATCAGATTTTAGATTTTCTGGATTTTGCAGAAACACTGCAAGCGAAATTAAATCTTTTGAACGTCTTTCAGATAGTTTATTCTGTAGAGCTTCTAATAGTTTGTTGCTAATTTGCCAGAAAAAATCTTGAGTAGAATTGAAGAAAAATTTTCTAATTCCTTCTGAAGTACAAGATTACAATCCTTTGTACCAAATGCTTCAACCGCAATTGTACTGGTTTTAAGACAATTAACAATCCTTCAACTTCATCAATCTCATTTTCGTATAAATTTAAACCGGTAAGTTTAGATTTATCAACGTTTTTTTAATACAGGATTTCAACAATAGATATCGTTCCAACATTGGAGCAATATTGTTCCACCTAGTCTGAGAATGTGAATCATTATCTATGGCTATCTCCCGATCATCAAGAAAAATATTGGAATTACCAAATCTTTTGCTAATTTAGATACTGCGTAATGATGATACAGCAAAAAACTGTCCCGTAACTATTCAAGTCACAGTTATTTGTATCAGATTAGATTTTCTGGATTTTGCAGAAACACTGCAAGCGAAATTAAATCTTTTTGAACGTCTTTCAGATTAGTTTATTCTGTAGAGCTTCTAATAAGTTTGTTGCTAATTTGCCAAGAAAAATCTTGAGTAGAATTGAAGAAAAATTTTCTAATTCCTTCTTGAAGTAACAAATTACAATCTCTTGTACCAAATGCTTCAACCGCCAATTGTACTGGTTTTAAAGACAATTAACAATTCCTTCAACTTATCCAATCTCATTTTCGTATAATTTAACCGTAAGTTTTAGATTTATCAACGTTTTTTAATACAGGATTCAACAATAGATATCGTTCCACATTGGAGCAATATTGTTCCACCTAGTCTGAGAATGTGAATCATTATCTATGGCTTTCCCGATCATCAGAAAAATATTGGATTCCAAATCTTTTGCTAATTTAGATACTGCGGTAATTGATGATACAGCAAAAACTGTCCGTAACTATTCAAGTCACAGTTATTGTATCAGATTTTAGATTTTCTGGATTTTGCAGAAACACTGCAAGCGAAATTTAAATCTTTTGAACGTCTTTCAGATAGTTTATTCTGTAGACTTCTAATAAGTTTTGTTGCTAATTTCCAGAAAAATCTTGAGTAGAATTGAAGAAAAATTTTCTAATTCCTTCTGAAGTAACAAGATTACAATCTCTTGTACCAAATGCTTCAACCGCCAATTGTACTGGTTTTAAGACAATTAACAATTCCTTCAACTTCAATCTCATTTCGTATAATTTTAACCCGGTAAGTTTAATTTATCAACGTTTTTTAATACAGGATTTCAACAATAGATATCGTTTCCAACATTGGAGCAATATTGTTCCACCTAGTCTGAGAATGTGATCATTATCTAGCCGATCATCAGAAAAATATTGGATACCAAATCTTTTGCAATTTAGATACTGCGGTATTGATGATACAGCAAAAAACTGTCCGTAACTATTCAAGTCACAGTTATTTGTATCAGATTTTAGATTTTCTGGATTTTGCAGAAACACTGCAAGCGAAATTAAATCTTTTGAACGTCTTTCAGATAGTTTATTCTGTAGAGCTTCTAATAAGTTTGTTGCTAATTTGCCAGAAAAATCTTGAGTAGAATTGAAGAAAAATTTTCTAATTTCCTTCTGAAGTAACAAGATTACAATCTCTTGTACCAAATGCTTCAACCGCCAATTGTACTGGTTTTAAGACAATTAACAATTCCTTCAACTTATCAATCTCATTTTCGTATATTTAACCGGTAAGTTTAGATTTATCAACGTTTTTTTTAATACAGGATTTCACAATAGATATCGTTCCAACATTGGAGCAATATTGTTCCACCTAGTCTGAGAATGTGAATCATTATCTATGGCTATCTCCCGATCATCAGAAAAATATTGGATTACCAAATTCTTTGCTAATTTAGATACTGCGGTAATTGATGATACAGCAAAAAACTGTCCGTAACTATTCAAGTCACAGTTATTTGTATCAGATTTTTAGATTTTCTGGATTTTGCAGAAAACACTGCAAGCGAAATAAATCTTTTGAACGGTCTTTCAGATAGTTTATTCTGTAGAGCTTCTAATAAGTTTTGTTGCTAATTTGCCAGAAAAATCTTGAGTATATTGAAGAAAAATTTCTAATTCCTTCTGATGAAGTAACAAGATTACAATCTCTTGTACCAAATGCTTCAACCGCCAATTGTACTGGTTTTTAAGACAATTAACAATTCCTTCAACTTATCAATCTCATTTTCGTATAATTTAACCGGTAAGTTTAGAATTTATCAACGTTTTTTTTTAATACAGGATTTCAACAATAGATATCGTTCCAACATGGAGCAATATTGTTCCACCTAGTCTGAGAATGTGAATCATTATCTATGGCTATCTCCCGATCATCAGAAAAATATTGGATTACCAAATCTTTGCTAATTTAGATACTGCGGTAATTGATGATCACAGCAAAAACTGTCCGTAACTATCAAGTCACAGTTATTTGTATCAGATTTTAGATTTTCTGGATTTTGCAGAAACACTGCAAGCGAAATTAAATCTTTTTGAACGTCTTTCAGATAGTTTATTCTGTAGAGCTTCTAATAAGTTTGTTGCTAATTTGCCAGAAAAATCTTGAGTAGAATTGAAGAAAATTTTCTAATTCCTTCTGAAGTAACAAGATTACAATCTCTTGTACCAAATGCTTCAACCGCCAATTGTACTGGTTTTAAGAACAATTAACAATTCCTTCAACTTATCAATCTCATTTTCGTATAATTTAACCGGTAAGTTTAGATTTATCAACGTTTTTTAATACAGGATTTCAACATAGATATCGTTCCAACATTGGAGCAATATTGTTCCACCTAGTCTGAGAATGTGAATCATTATCTATGGCTATCTCCCGATCATCAGAAAAATATTGGATTACCAAATCTTTTGCTAATTTAGATACTGCGGTAATTGATGATACAGCAAAAAACTGTCCGTAACTATTCAAGTCACAGTTATTTGTATCAGATTTTAGATTTTCTGGATTTTGCAGAAACACTGCAACGAAATTAAATCTTTTGAACGTCTTTCAGATAGTTATTCTGTAGAGCTTTCTAATAAGTTTGTTGCTAATTTGCCAGAAAAATCTTGAGTAGAATTGAAGAAATTTTCTAATTCCTTCTGAAGTAACAAGATTACAATCTCTTGTACCAAATGCTCAACCGCCAATTGTACTGGTTTTAAGACAATTAACAATTCTTCAACTTATCAATCTCATTTTCGTATAATTTAACCGGTAAGTTTAGATTTATCAACGTTTTTTTAATACAGGATTTCAACAATAGATATCGTTCCACATTGGAGCAATATTGTTCCACCTAGTCTGAGAATGTGAATCATTATCTATGGCTATCTCCCGATCATCACAGAAAAATATTGGATTACCAAATCTTTTGCTAATTTAGATACTGCGGTAATTGATGATACAGCAAAAACTGTCCGTAACTATTCAAGTCACAGTTATTTGTATCAGATTTTAGATTTTCTGGATTTTGCAGAAACACTGCAAGCGAAATTAAATCTTTTGAACGTCTTTCAGATAGTTTTTCTGTAGAGCTTCTAATAAGTTTGTTGCTAATTTGCCAGAAAATCTTGAGTAGAAATTGAAGAAAAATTTTCTAATTCCTTCTGAAGTAACAAGATTACAATCTCTTGTACCAAATGCTTCAACCGCCAATTGTACTGGTTTTAGACAATTAACAATTCCTTCAACTTATCAATCTCATTTTCGTATAATTTAACCGGTAAGTTTAGATTTATCAACGTTTTTTTAATACAGGATTTCAACAATAGATATCGTTCCAACATTGGAGCAATATTGTTCCACCTAGTCTGAGAATGTGAATCATTATCTATGGCTATCTCCCGATCATCAGAAAAATATGGATTACCAAATCTTTTTGCTAATTTTAGATACTGCGGTAATTGATGATACAGCAAAAACTGTCCGTAACTATTCAAGTCACAGTTATTTGTATCAGATTTTTAGATTTTCTGGATTTGCAGAAACACTGCAAGCGAAATTAAATCTTTTGAACGTCTTTCAGATAGTTTATTCTGTAGAGCTTCTAATAAGTTTGTTGCTAATTGCCAGAAAAATCTTGAGTAGAATTGAAGAAAAATTTTCTAATTCCTTCTGAAGTAACAAGATTACAATCTCTTGTACCAAATGCTTCAACCCGCCAATTGTACTGGTTTTAAGACAATTAACAATTCCTTCAACTTATCAATCTCATTTTCGTATAATTAAACCGTAAGTTTAGATTTATCAACGTTTTTTTAATACAGGATTTCAACAATAGATATCGTTCCAACATTGGAGCAATATTGTTCCAACCTAGTCTGAGAATGTGAATCATTATCTATGGCTATCTCCCGATCATCAGAAAAATATTGGATTACCAAATCTTTGCTAATTTAGATACTGCGGTAATTGATGATACAGCAAAAAACTGTCCGTAACTATTCAAGTCACAGTTATTTGTATCAGATTTTAGATTTTCTGGATTTTGCAGAAACACTGCAAGCGAAATTAAATCTTTTGAACGTCTTTCAGATAGTTTATTCTGTAGAGCTTCTAATAAGTTTGTTGCTAATTTGCCAGAAAAATCTTGAGTAGATTGAAGAAAAATTTTCTAATTCCTTCTGAAGTAACAAGATTACAATCTCTTGTACCAAATGCTTCAACCGCCAATTGTACTGGTTTTAAGACAATTAACAATTCCTTCAACTTATCAATCTCATTTTCGTATAATTTAACCGGTAAGTTTAGATTTATCAACGTTTTTTTAATACAGGATTTCAACAATAGATATCGTTCCAACATTGGAGCAATATTGTTCCACTAGTCTGAGAATGTGAATCATTATCTATGGCTATCTCCCGATCATCAGAAAAATATTGGATTACCAAATCTTTTGCTAATTTAGATACTGCGGTAATTGATGATACAGCAAAAAACTGTCCGTAACTATTCAAGTCACAGTTATTTGTATCGATTTTAGATTTTCTGGATTTTGCAGAAACACTGCAAGCGAAATTAAATCTTTTGAACGTCTTTCAGATAGTTTATTCTGTAGAGCTTCTAATAAGTTTGTTGCTAATTTGCCAGAAAAATCTTGAGTAGAATTGAAGAAAAATTTTCTAATTCCTTCTGAAGTAACAAGATTCAATCTCTTGTACCAAATGCTTCAACCGCCAATTGTACTGGTTTTAAGACAATTAACAATTCCTTCAACTTATCAATCTCATTTCGTATAATTTAAACCGTAAGTTTAGATTTATCAACGTTTTTTTAATACAGGATTTCAACAATAGATATCGTTCCAACATTGGAGCAATATTGTTCTTCCACTAGTCTGAGAATGTGAATCATTATCTATGGCTATCTCCCGATCATCAGAAAAAATATTGGATTACCAAATCTTTTGCTAATTTAGATACTGCGGTAATTGATGATACAGCAAAAAACTGTCCGTAACTATTCAAGTCACAGTTATTTGTATCAGATTTTAGATTTTCTGGATTTTGCAGAAACACTGCAAGCGAAATTAAATCTTTTGAACGTCTTTCAGATAGTTTATTCTGTAGAGCTTCTAATAAGTTTGTTGCTAATTTGCCAGAAAAATTGAGTAGAATGAAGAAAAAATTTTCTAATTCCTTCTGAAGTAACAAGATTACAATCTCTTGTACCAAATGCTTCAACCGCCAATTGTACTGGTTTTAAGACAATTAACAATTCCTTCAACTTATCAATCTCATTTTCGTATAATTTAACCGGTAAATTTAGATTTATCAACGTTTTTTTAATACAGGATTCAACAATAGATATCGTTCCAACATTGGAGCAATATTGTTCCACCTAGTCTGAGAATGTGAATCATTATCTATGGCTATCTCCCGATCATCAGAAAAATATTGGATTACCAAATCTTTGCTAATTTAGATACTGCGGTAATTGATGATACAGCAAAAAACTGTCCGTAACTATTCAAGTCACAGTTATTTGTATCAGATTTTAGATTTTCTGGATTTTGCAGAAACACTGCAAGCGAAATTAAATCTTTTGAACGTCTTTTCAGATAGTTTATTCTGTAGAGCTTCTAATAAGTTTGTTGCTAATTTGCCAAAAATCTTGAGTAGAATTGAAGAAAAAATTTTCTAATTCCTTCTGAGTACAAGATTACAATCTCTTGTACCAAATGCTTCAACCGCAATTGTACTGGTTTTAAAGACAATTAACAATTCCTTCAACTTATCAATCTCATTTTCGTATAATTTAACCGGTAAGTTTAGATTTATCAACGTTTTTTAATACAGGATTCCAACAATAGATATCGTTCCAACATTGGAGCAATATTTTCCACCTAGTCTGAGAATGTGAATCATTATCTATGGCTATCTCCCGATCATCAGAAAAATATTGATTACCAAATCTTTTGCTAATTTAGATACTGCGGTAATTGATGATACAGCAAAAAACTGTCCGTAACTATTCAAGTCACAGTTATTTGTATCAGATTTTAGATTTTTCTGGATTTTGCAGAAACACTGCAAGCGAAATTAAATCTTTTTGAACGTCTTTCAGATAGTTTATTCTGTAGAGCTTCTAATAAGTTTGTTGCTAATTTGCCAGAAAAATCTTGAGTAGAATTGAAGAAAAATTTTCTAATTCCTTCTGAAGTAACAAGATTACAATCTCTTGTACAAATGCCTTCAACCGCCAATTGTACTGGTTTTAAGACAATTAACAATTCCTTCAACTTATCAATCTCATTTTCGTATAATTTAACCGGTAAGTTTAGATTTATCAACGTTTTTTTAATACAGGTTTCAACAATAGATTCGTTCCAACATTGGAGCAATATTGTTCCACCTAGTCTGAGAATGTGAATCATTATCTATGGCTATCTCCATCATCAGAAAAATATTGGATTACCCAAATCTTTTGCTAATTTAGATACTGCGGTAATTGATGATACAGCAAAAAACTGTCCGTAACTATTCAAGTCACAGTTATTTGTATCAGATTTTAGATTTTCTGGATTTTGCAGAAACACTGCAAGCGAAATTAAATCTTTTGAACGTCTTTCAGATAGTTTATTCTGTAGAGCTTCTAATAAGTTTGTTGCTAATTCCAGAAAAAATCTTGAGTAGAATTGAAGAAAAATTTTCTAATTCCTTCTGAAGTAACAAGATTACAATCTCTTGTACCAAATGCTTCAACCGCCAATTGTACTGGTTTTAAGACAATTAACAATCCTTCAACTTATCAATCTCATTTTCGTATAATTTAACCGGTAAGTTTAGATTTATCAACGTTTTTTAATACAGGATTTCAACAATAGATATCGTTCCAACATTGGAGCAATATTGTTCCACCTAGTCTGAGAATGTGAATCATTATCTATGGCTATCTCCCGATCATCAGAAAAATATTGGATTACCAATCTTTTGCTAATTTAGATACTGCGGTAATTGATGATACAGCAAAAAACTGTCCGTAACTATTCAAGTCACAGTTATTTGTATCAGATTTAGATTTTCTGGATTTTGCAGAAACACTGCAAGCGAAATTAAATCTTTTGAACGTCTTTCAGATAGTTTATTCTGTAGAGCTTCTAATAAGTTTGTTGCTAATTTGCCAGAAAAATCTTGAGTAGAATGAAGAAAAATTTTCTAATTCCTTCTGAAGTAACAAGATTACAATCTCTTGTACCAAATGCTTCAACCGCCAATTGTACTGGTTTTAAGACAATTAACAATTCCTTCAACTTATCAATCTCATTTTCGTATAATTTAACCGGTAAGTTTAGATTTATCAACGTTTTTTAAATACAGGATTTCAACAATAGATATCGTTCCAACATTGGAGCAATATTGTTCCACCTAGTCTGAGAATGTGAATCATTATCTATGGCTATCTCCCGATCATCAGAAAAATATTGGATTACCAAATCTTTTGCTAATTTAGATACTGCGGTAATTGATGATACAGCAAAAACTGTCCGTAACTATTCAAGTCACAGTTATTTGTATCAGATTTTAGATTTTCTGGATTTTGCAGAAACACTGCAAGCGAAATTAAATCTTTTGAACGTCTTTCAGATAGTTTATTCTGTAGAGCTTCTAATAAGTTTGTTGCTAATTGCCAGAAAAATCTTGAGTAGAATTGAAGAAAAATTTTCTAATTCCTTCTGAAGTAACAAGATTACAATCTCTTGTACCAAATGCTTTCAACCGCCAATTGTACTGGTTTTAAGACAATTAACAATTCCTTCAACTTATCAATTCTCATTTTCGTATAATTTAACCGGTAAGTTTAGATTTATCAACGTTTTTTTTAATACAGGATTTCAACAATAGATATCGTTCCCAACATTGGAGCAATATTGTTCCACCTAGTCTGAGAATGTGAATCATTATCTATGGCTATCTCCCGATCATCAGAAAAATATTGGATTACCAAATCTTTTGCTAATTTAGATATGCGGTAATTGATGATACAGCAAAAAACTGTCCGTAACTATTCAAGTCACAGTTATTTGTATCAGATTTTTAGATTTTCTGGATTTTGCCAGAAACACTGCAAGCGAAATTTAAATCTTTTGAACGTCTTTCAGATAGTTTATTCTGTAGAGCTTCTAATAAGTTTGTTGCTAATTTGCCAGAAAAATCTTGAGTAGAATTGAAGAAAAATTTTCTAATTCCTTCTGAAGTAACAAGATTACAATCTCTTGTACCAAATGCTTCAACCGCCAATTGTACTGGTTTTAAACAATTAAAATTCCTTCAACTTATCAATCTCATTTTCGTATAATTTAACCGGTAAGTTAGATTTATCAACGTTTTTTTAATACAGGATTTCAACAATAGATATCGTTCCAACATTGGAGCAATATTGTTCCACCTAGTCTGAAAATGTGAATCATTATCTATGGCTATCTCCCGATCATCAGAAAAAATATTGATTACCAAATCTTTTGCTAATTTAGATACTGCGGTAATGATGATACAGCAAAAAACTGTCCGTAAACTATTCAAGTCACAGTATTGTGTATCAGATTTTAGATTTTCTGGATTTTGCAGAAACACTGCAAGCGAAATTAAATCTTTTGAACGTCTTTCAGATAGTTTATTCTGTAGAGCTTCTAATAAGTTTGTTGCTAATTTGCCAGAAAAATCTTGAGTAGAATTGAAGAAAAATTTTCTAATTCCTTCTGAAGTACAAGATTACAATCTCTTGTACCAAATGCTTCAACCGCCAATTGTACTGGTTTTAAGACAATTAACAATTCCTTCAACTTATCAATCTCATTTTCGTATAATTTTAACCGGTAAGTTTAGATTTATCAACGTTTTTTTTAATACAGGGATTTCAACAATAGATATCGTTCCAACATTGGAGCAATATTGTTCCACCTAGTCTGAGAATGTGAATCATTATCTATGGCTATTCTCCCGATCATCAGAAAATATTGGATTACCAAATCTTTTGCTAATTTAGAATGCGGTAATTGATGATACAGCAAAAAACTGTCCGTAACTATTCAAGTCACAGTTATTTGTATCAGATTTTAGATTTTCTGGATTTTGCAGAAACACTGCAAGCGAAATTAAATCTTTTGAACGTCTTTCAGATAGTTTATTCTGTAGAGCTTTCTAATAAGTTTGTTGCTAATTGCCAGAAAAATCTTGAGTAGAATTGAAGAAAAATTTTCTAATTCCTTCTGAAGTAACAAGATTACAATCTCTTGTACCAAATGCTTCAACCGCCATTGTACTGGTTTTAAGACAATTAACAATTCCTTCAACTTATCAATCTCATTTTCGTATAATTTAACCGGTAAGTTTAGATTATCAACGTTTTTTAATACAGGATTTCAACAATAGATATCGTTCCAACATTGGAGCAATATTGTTCCACCTAGTCTGAGAATGTGAATCATTATCTATGGCTATCTCCCGATCATCAGAAAAATATTGGATTACCAAATCTTTTGCTAATTTAGATACTGCGGTAAATTGATGATACAGCAAAAAACTGTCCGTAACTATTCAAGTCACAGTTATTTGTATCAGATTTTAGATTTTTCTGGATTTTGCAGGAAACACTGCAAGCGAAATTAAATCTTTTGAACGTCTTTCAGATAGTTTATTCTGTAGAGCTTCTAATAAGTTTGTTGCTAATGCCCAGAAAAATCTTGAGTAGAATTGAAGAAAATTTTCTAATTCCTTCTGAAGTAACAAGATTTACAATCTCTTGTACCAAATGCTTCAACCGCCAATTGTACTGGTTTTAAGACAATTAACAAATTCCTTCAACTTATCATCTCATTTTCGTTATAATTTAACCGGTAAGTTTAGATTTATCAACGTTTTTTTAATACAGGATTTCAACAATAGATATCGTTCCAACATTGGAGCAATATTGTTTCCCACCTAGTCTGAGAATGTGGAATCATTATCTATGGCTATCTCCCGACATCAGAAAATATTGGAATTACCAAATCTTTTGCTTAATTTAGATACTGCGGTAATTGATGAATACAGCAAAAACTGTTCCGTAAACTATTCAAGTCACAGTTATTTGTATTCAGATTTTTAGATTTTCTGGATTTGCAGAAACACTGCAAGCGAAATTAAATCTTTTGAACGTCTTTCAGATAGTTTATTCTGTAGAGCTTCTAATAAGTTTGTTGCTAATTTGCCAGAAAAATCTTGAGTAGAATTGAAGAAAAATTTTTCTAATTCCTTCTGAAGTAACAAGATTACAATCTCTTGTACCAAATGCTTCAACCGCCAATTGTACTGGTTTTAAGCAATTAACAATTCCTTCAACTTATCAATCTCATTTTCGTTAATTTAACCGGTAAGTTTAGATTTATCAACGTTTTTTTAATACAGGATTTCAACAATAGATATCGTTCCAACATTTGGAGCAATATTGTTCCACCTAGTCTGAGAATGTGAAATCATTATCTATGGCTATCTCCCGATCATCAGAAAATATTGGATTACCAAATCTTTTGCTAATTTAGATACTGCGGTAATTGATGATACAGCAAAAAAACTGTCCGTAACTATTCAAGTCACAGTTATTTGTATCAGATTTTAGATTTTCTGGATTTTGCAGAAACACTGCAAGCGAAATTAAATCTTTTGAACGTCTTTCAGATAGTTTATTCTGTAGAGCTTCTAATAAGTTTGTTGCTAATTTGCCAGAAAAAATCTTGAGTAGAATTGAAGAAAATTTTTCTAATTCCTTCTGAGAACAAGATTACCAATCTCTTGTACCAAATGCTTCAACCGCCAATTGTACTGGTTTTAAGACATAACAATTCCTTCAACTTATCAATCTCATTTTCGTATAATTTAACCGGTAGTTTTAGATTATTCAACGTTTTTTTAATACAGGATTTCAACAATAGATATCGTTTCCAAATTGGAGCAATATTGTTCCACCTAGTCTGAGAATGGAATCATTATCTATGGCTATCTCACCGATCATCAGAAAATATTGGATTACCAAATCTTTTGCTAATTTAGATACTGCGTTAATGATGATACAGCAAAAACTGTCCGTAACTATTCAAGTCACAGTTATTTGTAATCAGATTTTAGATTTTCCTGGATTTTGCAGAAACACTGCAAGCGAAATTAAATCTTTTGAACGTCTTCAGATAGTTTATTCTGTAGAGCTTCTAATAAGTTTGTTGCTAATTTGCCAGAAAAATCTTGAGTAGAATTGAAGAAAAATTTTCTAATTCCTTTCTGAAGTAACAAGATTACAATCTCTTGTACCAAATGCTTCAACCGCCAATTGTACTGGTTTTTAAGACAATTAACAATTCCTTCAACTTATCAATCTCATTTTCGTATAATTTAACCGGTAAGTTTAGATTTATCAACTCAACGTTTTTTTAATACAGGATTTCAACAATTAGATATCGTTCCAACATTGGAGCAATATTGTTCCCCTAGTCTGAGAATGTGAATCATTATCTATGGCTATCTCCCGATCATCAGAAAATATTGGATTACCCAAATCTTTTGCTAATTTAGATACTGCGGTAATTGATGATACAGCAAAAACTGTCCGTAACTATTCAAGTCAACAGTTATTTGTATCAGATTTAGATTTTCTGGATTTTTGCAGAAACACTGGCAAGCGAAATTAAATCTTTTGAACGTCTTTCAGATAGTTTATTTCTGGAGCTTCTAATAAGTTTGTTGCTAATTTGCCAGAAAAAATCTTGAGTAGGAATTGAAGAAAATTTTCTAATTCCTTCTGAAGTAACAAGATTACAATCTCTTGTACCAAATGCTTCAACCGCCAATTGTACTGGTTTTTAAGCAATTAACAATTCCTTCAACTTATCAATCTCATTTTCGTATAATTAACCGGTAGTTTAGATTTATCAACGTTTTTTTATACAGGATTTCAACATAGATATCGTTCCAACATTGGAGCATATTGTTCCACCTAGTCTGAGAATGTGAATCATTATCTATGGCTATCTCCGATCATCAGAAAAATATTGGATTACCAAATCTTTTGGCTATTTAGATACTCGGTATTGATGATACAGCAAAAAACTGTCCGTAACTTTTCAAGTCACAGTTATTTGTATCAGATTTTAGATTTCTGGATTTTGCAGAAACACTGCAAGCGAAATTAATCTTTTGAACGTCTTTCAGATAGTTTATTCTGTAGAGCTTCTAATAAGTTTGTTGCTAATTTGCCAGAAAAATCTTGAGTAGAATGAGAAAAATTTTCTAATCCTTCTGAAGTAACAGATTACAATCTCTGTTACCAAATGCTTCAACCGCCAATTGTACTGGTTTTAAGACAATTAACAATTCCTTCAACTTATCAATTCATTTTCGTATATTTAACCGGTAAGTTTAGATTTATCAAACGTTTTTTTAATACAGGATTTCAACAATAGATATCGTTCCAACATTTGGGCAATCTTGTTCCACTAGTCT
>JACMZG010000644.1:0-16184 GCA_018340805.1 Microvelia longipes
ATGCAAAGTTGACATGATGAATTATTGGAATTAAAAATTTAGGAAAATATAGAACGATATTAATAAATAGTTACAAATATTTAATATAATGTACATAAATCATATTAATTATACTTTTAAATCTTCTGGTTGAAATCAATATTCCTTGTGAAGAGTCACTTAAATTTAATTTAATTAATTAAATTATTAAGATTTTGAGTGATTAAATGGACTTTTCTTTGAACAATAATTATTCCAACATGAAACTAAATTCTTTAACATGAAAAATTTACTTCAAAAAAAAAAAACTAAATAAATATGACAATATGAAAAATAAATACGTCAACATGAAAATGATTTACTTCAACATGAAAAATAAATATTCAAATAAAAATAAATACTTCATTGTAAATAATTTCACATGAAAATAACAGTAGAGAATATGAAATCGCAAAGTTAATCGATGAATAAAATTGGAAAATATAGAACGATATTAATAAATAGTTACAAATTATATTAATTAATGTACATAAATCATATTAAATTATACTTTAAGTCTTCTGGTTGAAAATCAAATATTCCTTGTGAGAGTCACTTAAATTTAATTTTAATTAATTAAATTATTAAGATTTTGAGTGATTAAATGGACTTTTCTTTGAACAATAATTATTCCAACATGAAAACTAAATTCTTTGACATGAAAATACTTCAACTGGAAAAAATAAATATGACAACACGAAAAATAAATATGACAATATGAAAAATAATACGTCAACATGAAAATGATTACTTCAACATGAAAAAATAAATACTTCAACATAAAAATAAATACTTCAACTTGTAAATAATTACTCCACAATGAAAAATAACAAGTAGAGAATATGAAATCGCAAAGTTAGCATCGATGAATAAAAAAGGAAAATATAGAACGATATTAATAAATAGTTACAAATTATATTAATTAATGTACATAAATCATATTAAATTATACTTTAAGTCTTCTGGTTGAAAATCAAATATTCCTTGTGAGAGTCACTTAAATTTAATTTTAATTAATTAAATTATTAAGATTTTGAGTGATTAAATGGACTTTTCTTTGAACAATAATTATTCCAACATGAAAACTAAATTCTTTGACATGAAAATTACTTCAACTGGAAAAATAAATATGACAACATAAATATGAAATAAAATAATATGACAATATGAAAAAAATACGTCAACATGAAAATATTACTTCAACATGAAAAAATAAATACTTCAACATAAAAATAAATACTTCAACTTGTAAAATAATTACTCCACAATGAAAAATAACAAGTAGAGAATATGAAATCGCAAAGTTAGCATCGATGAATAAAAAATTTAGGAAAATATAGAACGATATTAATAAATAGTTACAAATTATTTTAATATATAATAAATCATTAAATTATACTTTAATCTTCTGGTTGAAATCAAATATTCCTTGTGAGAGTCACTTAAATTTAATTTTAATTAATTAAATTATTAAGATTTTGAGTGATTAAATGGACTTTTCTTTGAACAATAATTATTCCAATGAAAAATAAATAACTTCAACATAAAATAAATACTTCAACTTGTAAAAATAATTACTCCAAATGAAAAATAAAAGTAGAGAATATGAAATCGCAAAGTTAGCATCGATGAATAAAATGAGGAAAATATAGAACGATATTAATAAATAGTTACAAATTATATTAATTAATGTACATAAATCATATTAAATTATACTTTAAGTCTTCTGGTTGAAAATCAAATATTCCTTGTGAGAGTCACTTAAATTTAATTTTAATTAATTAAATTATTAAGATTTTGAGTGATTAAATGGACTTTTCTTTGAACAATAATTATCCAACATGAAAACTAAATTCTTTGACATGAAAATATTAACTTCAACTGGGAAATAAATATGACAACACGAAAAATAAATATGACAACATGAAAAATAAATTGAAATATGAAAAATAAATACGTCAACATGAAAATGACTTCAACATGAAAAATAAATACTTCTTTGACACTCTTTAAAATGAAAAATAATAACTTCAACTTGTAAAATAATTACTCCACAATGAAAAATAACAAGTAGAGATATGAAATCGCAAAGTTAGCATCGATGATAATATGAATGGAAAATATAGAACGATATTAATAAATAGTTACAAATTATATTAATTAATGTACATAAATCATATTAAATTATACTTTAATCTTCTGGTTGAAAATCAAATATTCCTTGTGAGAGTCACTTAAATTTAATTTTAATTAATTAAATTATTAAGATTTTGAGTGATTAAATGGACTTTTTTTGAACAATAATTATTCCAACATGAAAACTAAATTCTTTAACATGAAAATAATTAATTCAACTTGAAAAAAAAAAAATATGACAATAAAAAATAATATGACAATATGAAAAATAAATACGTCAACATGAAAATGATTACTTCAACATAAAATAATACTTCAACTAAATAAATACTTCACTTGTAAAATAATTACTCCACAATGAAAAATAACAAGTAGAGAATATGAAATCGCAAAGTTAGCATCGATGAATAAAATGAAGGAAAATATAGAACGATATTAATAAATAGTTACAAATTATATTAATTAATGTACATAAATCATATTAAATTATACTTTAAGTCTTCTGGTTGAAAATCAAATATTCCTTGTGAGAGTCACTTAAATTTAATTTTAATTAATTAAATTATTAAGATTTTGAGTGATTAAATGGACTTTTCTTTGAACAATAATTATTCCAACATGAAAACTAAATTCTTTGACATGAAATAATTACTTCAACTGGAAAAATAAATATGAGAAAATAATATGACAACATGAAAAATAAATATGACAATATGAAAAATAAACGTCAATGAAAATGATTTACTTCAACATGAAAAATAAATACTTCAACATAAAATAAATACTTCAACTTGTAAAATAATTACTCCACAATGAAAAACAAGTAGAGAATATGAAATCGCAAAGTTAGCATCGATGATGGAATATTTAAAATTTAGGAAAATATAGAACGATATTAATAAATAGTTACAAATTATTTAATTAATGTACATAAATCATATTAAATTATACTTTAAGTCTTGGTTGAAAATCAAATATTCCTTGTGAGAGTCACTTAAATTTAATTTTAATTAATTAAATTATTAAGATTTTGAGTGATTAAATGGACTTTTCTTTGAACAATAATTATTCCAACATGAAAACTAAATTCTTTAACATGAAAATATTACTTCAACTTGAAAAAAAAAAATATGACAACATAAAAATAAAATATGACAATATGAAAAAAAAATACGTCAACATGAAAATGATTACTTCAACATGAAAAAATAAATACTTCAACATAAAATAAATACTTCAACTTGTAAAATAATTACTCCACAATGAAAAATAACAAGTAGAGAATATGAAATCGCAAAGTTAGCATCGATGAATAAAATTGGAAAATATAGAACGATATTAATAAATAGTTACAAATTATATTAATTAATGTACATAAATCATATTAAATTATACTTTAAGTCTTCTGGTTGAAAATCAAATATTCCTTGTGAGAGTCACTTAAATTTAATTTTAATTAATTAAATTATTAAGATTTTGAGTGATTAAATGGACTTTTCTTTGAACAATAATTATTCCAACATGAAAACTAAATTCTTTGACATGAAAATAATTACTTCAACTGGAAAAAATAAATATGACAACATGAAAAATAAATATGACAATATGAAAAATAAATACGTCAACATGAAAATGAACTTCAACATGAAAAATAAATACTTCAACAATGTTCAAATAATTTACTCCACAATGAAAAATAACAAGTAGAGAATATGAAATCGCAAAGTTAGCATCGATGATAAATGATGGAAAATATAGAACGATATTAATAAATAGTTACAAATTATATTAATTAATGTACATAATCATATTAAATTATACTTTAAGTCTTCTGGTTGAAAATCAAATATTCCTTGTGAGAGTCACTTAAATTTAATTTTAATTAATTAAATTATTAAGATTTTGAGTGATTAAATGGACTTTTCTTTGAACAATAATTATTCCAACATGAAAACTAAATTCTTTGAATGAAATAATTACTTCAACTGGAAAATAAATATGACGAAAAATAAATATGACAACATGAAAATAATATGACATAGAAAAATAATACGTCAACATGAAAATGTTACTTCAACATGAAAAAATAAATACTTCAACATAAAATAATACTTCAACTTGTAAAATAATTACTCCACAATGAAAAATAACAAGTAGAGAATATGAAATCGCAAAGTTAGCATCGATGATTTATTGAATATTTAAATTTAGGAAATATAGAACGATATTAATAAATAGTTACAAATTATATTAATTAATGTACATAAATCATATTAAATTATACTTTAAGTCTTCTGGTTGAAAATCAAATATTCCTTGTGAGAGTCACTTAAATTTAATTTTAATTAATTAAATTATTAAGATTTTGAGTGATTAAATGGACTTTTCTTTGAACAATAATTATTCCAACATGAAAACTAAATTCTTTACATGAAATAATTACTTCAACTTGAAAAAAAAAAATATGACACATAAAAAATAAATATGACAATATGAAAAATAAATACGTCAACATGAAAATGATTACTTCAACATGAAAAATAAATACTTCAACATAAAATAAATACTTCAACTTGTAAATAATTACTCCACAATGAAAAAATACAAGTAGAGAATATGAAATCGCAAAGTTAGCATCGATGAATTAAATGATGGAAAATATAGAACGATATTAATAAATAGTTACAAATTATATTAATTAATGTACATAAATCATATTAAATTATACTTTAAGTCTTCTGGTTGAAAATCAAATATTCCTTGTGAGAGTCACTTAAATTTAATTTTAATTAATTAAATTATTAAGATTTTGAGTGATTAAATGGACTTTTCTTTGAACAATAATTATTCCAACATGAAAACTAAATTCTTTGACATGAAACTAATTACTTCAACTGGAAAAAAAATATGACAAACGAAAAATAAATATGACAACATGAAAAATATGACAAATGAAAAATAAATACGTCAACATGAAATGATTACTTCAACATGAAAAAATAAATACTTCAACATAAAAAAATACTTCAACTTGTAAAATAATTACTCCACAATGAAAAATAACAAGTAGAGAATATGAAATCGCAAAGTTAGCATCGATGATTTATTGGAATAAATTAGGAAAATATAGAACGATATTTAAATAGTTACAAATTATATTAATTAATGTACATAAATCATATTTAATTATACTTTTAATCTTCTGGTTGAAAATCAAATATTCCTTGTGAGAGTCACTTAAATTTAATTTTAATTAATTAAATTATTAAGATTTTGAGTGATTAAATGGACTTTTCTTTGAACAATAATTTCCAACATGAAAACTAAATTCTTTGACATGAAAAATTACTTAACTGAAAAAAAAAAATATACACAAAAAAATATGAAATATGAAAAAAATAAATACGTCAACATGAAAATGATTATTCAACATGAAAAATAAATACTTCAACATAAAAATAAATACTTCAACTTGTAAAATAATTACTCCACAATGAAAAATAACAAGTAGAGAATATGAAATCGCAAAGTTAGCATCGATGAATAAATTGGAAATATAGAACGATATTAATAAATAGTTACAAATTATATTAATTAATGTACATAAATCATATTAAATTATACTTTAAGTCTTCTGGTTGAAAATCAAATATTCCTTGTGAGTCACTTAAATTTAATTTTAATTAATTAAATTATTAAGATTTTGAGTGATTAAATGGACTTTTCTTTGAACAATAATTATTCCAACATGAAAACTAAATTCTTTGACATGAAAATAATTACTTCAACTGGAAAAAAATATGACAACACGAAAATAAATATGACAATATGAAAAATAAATACGTCAACATGAAAATGATTACTTCAACATGAAAAAATAAATACTTCAACATAAAAATAAATACTTCAACTTGTAAAATAATTACTCCACAATGAAAAATAACAAGTAGAGAATATGAAATCGCAAAGTTAGCATCGATGATTTAAATGATGGAAAATATAGAACGATATTAATAAATAGTTACAAATTATATTAATTAATGTACATAAATCATATTAAATTATACTTTAAGTCTTCTGGTTGAAAATCAAATATTCCTTGTGAGAGTCACTTAAATTTAATTTTAATTAATTAAATTATTAAGATTTTGAGTGATTAAATGGACTTTTCTTTGAACAATAATTATTCCAACATGAAAACTAAATTCTTTGAACATGAAACTAATTACTTCAACTGGAAAAATAATATGACAACACAAAAAAATAACTATGACAATATGAAAAATAAATACGTCAACATGAAAATGATTACTTCAACATGAAAAAATAAATACTTCAACATAAAAAATAATACTTCAACTTGTAAAATAATTACTCCACAATGAAAAATAACAAGTAGAGAATATGAAATCGCAAAGTTAGCATCGATGAATAAAAATGATGGAAAATATAGAACGATATTAATAAATAGTTACAAATTATATTAATTAATGTACATAAATCATATTAAATTATACTTTAAATCTTCTGGTTGAAAATCAAATATTCCTTGTGAGAGTCACTTAAATTTAATTTTAATTAATTAAATTATTAAGATTTTGAGTGATTAAATGGACTTTTCTTTGAACAATAATTATTCCAACATGAAAACTAAATTCTTTGAATGAAAATAATTACTTCAACTGGAAAAAATAAATATGAAACAAAAAATAAATGACAAAAAATAAATATGACAATATGAAAAATAAATACGTCAACATGAAAATGATACTTCAACATGAAAAAAAAAAATACTTCAACATAAAAATAAATACTTCAACTTGTAAAATAATTACTCCACAATGAAAAATAACAAGTAGAGAATATGAAATCGCAAAGTTAGCATCGATGAATTGGAAAAATTTAGGAAAATATAGAACGATATTAATAAATAGTTACAATTATATTAATTAATGTACATAAATCATATTAAATTATACTTTAAATCTGGTGAAAATCAAATATTCCTTGTGAGAGTCACTTAAATTTAATTTTAATTAATTAAATTATTAAATTTTGAGTGATTAAATGGACTTTTCTTTGAACAATAATTATTCCAACATGAAAACTAAATTCTTTACATGAAAATAATTACTTCAACTGGAAAAAAATATGACAACATAAAAATAAATATGACAATATGAAAAATAAATACGTAACATGAAAATATTACTTCAAATGAAAAAATAAATACTTCAACATAAAAATAAATACTTCAACTTGTAAAATAATTACTCCACAATGAAAATAACAAGTAGAGAATATGAAATCGCAAAGTTAGCATCGATGATTTATTGGAATATTTTAAAATTTAGGAAAATATAGAACGATATTAATAAATAGTTACAAATTATATTAATTAATGTACATAAATCATTTAAATTATACTTTAAATCTTCTGGTTGAAAATCAAATATTCCTTGTGAGAGTCACTTAAATTTAATTTTAATTAATTAAATTATTAAGATTTTGAGTGATTAAATGGACTTTTCTTTGAACAATAATTATTCCAACATGAAAACTAAATTCTTTAACATGAAATAATTACTTCAACTTGAAAAAAAAATAATATGACAACATGAAAAATAAATACAATATGAAAAATAAATACTTCAACATAAAAATAAATACTTCAACTTGTAAAATAATTACTCCACAATGAAAAATAACAAGTAGAGAATATGAAATCGCAAAGTTAGCATCGATGAATTAAAATGATGGAAAATATAGAACGATATTAATAAATAGTTACAAATTATATTAATTAATGTACATAAATCATATTAAATTATACTTTAAGTCTTCTGGTTGAAAATCAAATATTCCTTGTGAGAGTCACTTAAATTTAATTTTAATTATTAAATTATTAAGATTTTGAGTGATTAAATGGACTTTTCTTTGAACAATAATTATTCCAACATGAAAACTAAATTCTTTGACATGAAACTAATTACTTCAACTGGAAAAAATAAATATGACAACACGAAAAATAAATGACAAATGAAAAAATAAATATGACAATATGAAAAATAAATACGTCAACATGAAAAATTACTTCAACATGAAAAAATAATACTTCAACATAAAAATAAATACTTCAACTTGTAAAATAATTACTCACAATGAAAAATAACAAGTAGAGAATATGAAATCGCAAAGTTAGCATCGATGATTTATTGGAATATTTAAAATTTAGGAAAATATAGAACGATATTAATAAATAGTTACAAATTATATTAATTAATGTACATAAATCATATTAAATTATACTTTAAGTCTTCTGGTTGAAAATCAAATATTCCTTGTGAGAGTCACTTAAATTTAATTTTAATTAATTAAATTATTAAGATTTTGAGTGATTAAATGGACTTTTCTTTGAACAATAATTATTCCAACATGAAAACTAAATTCTTTACATGAAAATAATTACTTCAACTTGAAAAAAAAAAAAATGACAACATAAAAAATAAATATGACAATATGAAAAATAAATACGTCAACATGAAAATTTACTTCAACATGAAAAAATAAATACTTCAACATAAAAAATAAATACTTCAACTTGTAAAATAATTACTCCACAATGAAAAATAACAAGTAGAGAATATGAAATCGCAAAGTTAGCATCGATGATTTATTGGAATATTTTAAAATTTAGGAAAATATAGAACGATATTAATAAATAGTTACAAATTATATTAATTAATGTACATAAATCATATTAAATTATACTTTAAGTCTTCTGGTTGAAAATCAAATATTCCTTGTGAGAGTCACTTAAATTTAATTTTAATTAATTAAATTATTAAGATTTTGAGTGATTAAATGGACTTTTCTTTGAACAATAATTATTCCAACATGAAAACTAAATTCTTTAACATGAAAATAATTACTTCAACTTGAAAAAAAAAAATAAATATGACAACATGAAAAATAAATATGACAATAATGAAAAATAAATACTTCAAATAAAAATAAATACTTCAACTTGTAAAATAATTACTCCACAATGAAAAATAACAAGTAGAGAATATGAAATCGCAAAGTTAGCATCGATGAAAAAAATGGAAAATATAGAACGATATTAATAAATAGTTACAAATTTATTAATTAATGTACATAAATCATATTAAATTATACTTTAAGTCTTCTGGTTGAAAATCAAATATTCCTTGTGAGAGTCACTTAAATTTAATTTTAATTAATTAAATTATTAAGATTTTGAGTGATTAAATGGACTTTTCTTTGAACAATAATTATTCCAACATGAAAACTAAATTCTTTGAATGAAAATAATTACTTCAACTGGAAAAAAAAAATAAATATGACAAATGAAAAATAAATATGACAATATGAAAAATAAATACGTCAACATGAAAATGATTACTTCAACATGAAAAATAAATACTTCAACATAAAAATAAATACTTCAACTTGTAAAATAATTACTCCACAATGAAAAATAACAAGTAGAGAATATGAAATCGCAAAGTTAGCATCGATGATTTATTGGAATATTTTAAAATTTAGGAAAATATAGAACGATATTAATAAATAGTTACAAATTATATTAATTAATGTACATAAATCATATTAAATTATACTTTAAATCTTCTGGTTGAAAATCAAATATTCCTTGTGAGAGTCACTTAAATTTAATTTTAATTAATTAAATTATTAAGATTTTGAGTGATTAAATGGACTTTTCTTTGAACAATAATTATTCCAACATGAAAACTAAATTCTTTACATGAAAATTACTTCAACTTGAAAAAAAAAATAATATGACAACATAAAAATAAATATGACAATATGAAAAATAAATACGTCAACATGAAAATTTACTTCAACATGAAAAAATAAATACTTCAACATAAAAATAAATACTTCAACTTGTAAAATAATTACTCCACAATGAAAAATAACAAGTAGAGAATATGAAATCGCAAAGTTAGCATCGATGATTTATTGGAATATTAAAATTTAGGAAAATAGAACGATATTAATAAATAGTTACAAATTATATTAATTAATGTACATAAATCATATTAAATTACTTTAAATCTTCTGGTTGAAAATCAAATATTCCTTGTGAGAGTCACTTAAATTTAATTTTAATTAATTAAATTATTAAGATTTTGAGTGATTAAATGGACTTTTTTTGAACAATAATTATTCCAACATGAAAACTAAATTCTTTGACATGAAAATAATTACTTCAACTGGAAAAAATAATATGACAACAAAAATAAATATGACAAATGAAAAATAAATATGAAATATGAAACAACACTTCAACATGAAAAATAAATACTTCAACATAAAATAAATACTTCAACTTGTAAAATAATTACTCCACAATGAAAAATAACAAGTAGAGAATATGAAATCGCAAAGTTAGCATCGATGATTTATTGGAATAAATTTAGGAAAATATAGAACGATATTAATAAATAGTTACAAATTATATTAATTAATGTACATAAATCATATAAATTATACTTTAAGTCTTCTGGTTGAAAATCAAATATTCCTGTGAGAGTCACTTAAATTTAATTTTAATTAATTAAATTATTAAGATTTTGAGTGATTAAATGGACTTTTCTTTGAACAATAATTATTCCAACATGAAAACTAAATTCTTTGACATGAAAATAATTACTTCAACTTGAAAAAAAATAAAATGACAACATGAAAAATAAATATGACAATATGAAAAATAAATACGTCAACATGAAATTTCAACATGAAAAAAATAAATACTTCAAATAAAAATAAATACTTCAACTTGTAAAATAATTACTCCACAATGAAAATAACAAGTAGAGAATATGAAATCGCAAAGTTAGCATCGATGATTAAATGATGGGAAAATATAGAACGATATTAATAAATAGTTACAAATTATATTAATTAATGTACATAAATCATATTAAATTACTTTAAATCTTCTGGTTGAAAATCAAATATTCCTTGTGAGAGTCACTTAAATTTAATTTTAATTAATTAAATTATTAAGATTTTGAGTGATTAAATGGACTTTTCTTTGAACAATAATTATTCCAACATGAAAACTAAATTCTTTGACATGAAATAATTACTTCAACTGGAAAAATAAATATGACAACAAAAAATAAATATGACAATGAAAATAATATGACAATATGAAAAATAAATACGTCAACATGAAAATATTACTTCAACATGAAAAAATAAATACTTCAACATAAAATAAATACTTCAACTTGTAAAATAATTACTCCACAATGAAAATAACAAGTAGAGAATATGAAATCGCAAAGTTAGCATCGATGATAAATGATGGAAAATATAGAACGATATTAATAAATAGTTACAAATTTATTTAATTAATGTACATAAATCATATTAAATTATACTTTAAGTCTTCTGGTTGAAAATCAAATATTCCTTGTGAGAGTCACTTAAATTTAATTTTAATTAATTAAATTATTAAGATTTTGAGTGATTAAATGGACTTTTCTTTGAACAATAATTATTCCAACATGAAAACTAAATTCTTTGACATGAAATAATTACTTCAACTGGAAAAATAAATATGACAACACGAAAATAAATATGACAACATGAAAAATAAATATGACAATATGAAAAAATACGTCAACATGAAAATGATTACTTCAACATGAAAAAATAAATACTTCAACATAAAAATAATACTTCAACTTGTAAAATAATTACTCCACAATGAAAAATAACAAGTAGAGAATATGAAATCGCAAAGTTAGCATCGATGAATAAAATTTGGAAAATATAGAACGATATTAATAAATAGTTACAAATTATATTAATTAATGTACATAAATCATATTAAATTATACTTTAAGTCTTCTGGTTGAAAATCAAATATTCCTTGTGAGAGTCACTTAAATTTAATTTTAATTAATTAAATTATTAAGATTTTGAGTGATTAAATGGACTTTTCTTTGAACAATAATTATTCCAACATGAAAACTAAATTCTTTGACATGAAAATAATTACTTCAACTGGAAAAAATAAATATGACAACACGAAAAATAAATATGACAACATGAAAAATAAATATGACAATATGAAAAATAAATACGTCAACATGAAAATGATACTTCAACATGAAAAAATAAATACTTCAACATAAAAATAAATACTTCAACTTGTAAAATAATTACTCCACAATGAAAAATAACAAGTAGAGAATATGAAATCGCAAAGTTAGCATCGATGATTTATTGGAATATTTTAAAATTTAGGAAAATATAGAACGATATTAATAAATAGTTACAAATTATATTAATTAATGTACATAAATCATATTAAATTATACTTTAAGTCTTCTGGTTGAAAATCAAATATTCCTTGTGAGAGTCACTTAAATTTAATTTTAATTAATTAAATTATTAAGATTTTGAGTGATTAAATGGACTTTTCTTTGAACAATAATTATTCCAACATGAAAACTAAATTCTTTACATGAAAATAATTACTTCAACTGGAAAAACAATAAATATGACAACATAAATATGACAACATGAAAAATAAATATGACAATATGAAAAATAAATACGTCAACATGAAAATGATTACTTCAACATGAAAAAATAAATACTTCAACATAAAAATAAATACTTCAACTTGTAAAATAATTACTCCACAATGAAAAATAACAAGTAGAGAATATGAAATCGCAAAGTTAGCATCGATGAATTAATATTTAAAAAATATAGAACGATATTAATAAATAGTTACAAATTATATTAATTAATGTACATAAATCATATTAAATTATACTTTAAGTCTTCTGGTTGAAAATCAAATATTCCTTGTGAGAGTCACTTAAATTTAATTTTAATTAATTAAATTATTAAGATTTTGAGTGATTAAATGGACTTTTCTTTGAACAATAATTATTCCAACATGAAAACTAAATTCTTTGAACATGAAAATAATTACTTCAACTGGAAAAAATAAATATGACAACACGAAAATAATATGACAACATGAAAATAAATATGACAATATGAAAAATAAATACGTCAACATGAAAATGATTACTTCAACATGAAAAAATAAATACTTCAACATAAAAATAAATACTTCAACTTGTAAAATAATTACTCCACAATGAAAAATAACAAGTAGAGAATATGAAATCGCAAAGTTAGCATCGATGAATTAAATATTTAGGAAAATATAGAACGATATTAATAAATAGTTACAAATTATATTAATTAATGTACATAAATCATATTAAATTATACTTTAAGTCTTCTGGTTGAAAATCAAATATTCCTTGTGAGAGTCACTTAAATTTAATTTTAATTAATTAAATTATTAAGATTTTGAGTGATTAAATGGACTTTTCTTTGAACAATAATTATTCCAACATGAAAACTAAATTCTTTGACATGAAAATAATTACTTCAACTGGAAAAAATAAATATGACAATAAATATGACAACATGAAAAATAAATATGACAATATGAAAAATAAATACGTCAACATGAAAATATTACTTCAACATGAAAAAATAAATACTTCAAATAAAATAAATACTTCAACTTGTAAAATAATTACTCCACAATGAAAAATAACAAGTAGAGAATATGAAATCGCAAAGTTAGCATCGATGAATAAAATTTGGAAAATATAGAACGATATTAATAAATAGTTACAAATTATATTAATTAATGTACATAAATCATATTAAATTATACTTTAAGTCTTCTGGTTGAAAATCAAATATTCCTTGTGAGAGTCACTTAAATTTAATTTTAATTAATTAAATTATTAAGATTTTGAGTGATTAAATGGACTTTTCTTTGAACAATAATTATTCCAACATGAAAACTAAATTCTTTGACATGAAAATAATTACTTCAACTGGAAAAAATAAATATGACAACACGAAAAATAAATATGAAAAATAATATGACAATATGAAAAATAAATACGTCAACATGAAAATGATTACTTCAACATGAAAATAAATACTTCAACATAAAAATAATACTTCAACTTGTAAAATAATTACTCCACAATGAAAAATAACAAGTAGAGAATATGAAATCGCAAAGTTAGCATCGATGAATTAAATTTGGAAAATATAGAACGATATTAATAAATAGTTACAAATTATATTAATTAATGTACATAAATCATATTAAATTATACTTTAAGTCTTCTGGTTGAAAATCAAATATTCCTTGTGAGAGTCACTTAAATTTAATTTTAATTAATTAAATTATTAAGATTTTGAGTGATTAAATGGACTTTTCTTTGAACAATAATTATTCCAACATGAAAACTAAATTCTTTGACATGAAAATAATTACTTCAACTGGAAAAAATAAATATGACAACACGAAAAATAAATATGACAACATGAAAAAATAAATATGAAATGAAAATAAATACGTCAACATGAAAATAATTACTTCAACATGAAAAAATAAATACTTCAACATAAAAATAAATACTTCAACTTGTAAAATAATTACTCCACAATGAAAAATAACAAGTAGAGAATATGAAATCGCAAAGTTAGCATCGATGAATAAAAAAATTTAGGAAAATATAGAACGATATTAATAAATAGTTACAAATTATATTAATTAATGTACATAAATCATATTAAATTATACTTTAAGTCTTCTGGTTGAAAATCAAATATTCCTTGTGAGAGTCACTTAAATTTAATTTTAATTAATTAAATTATTAAGATTTTGAGTGATTAAATGGACTTTTCTTTGAACAATAATTATTCCAACATGAAAACTAAATTCTTTGACATGAAAATAATTACTTCAACTGGAAAAAATAAATATGACAACAGAAAATAAATATGACAACATGAAAAATAAATATGACAATATAAAAAAAATACGTCAACATGAAAATGATTACTTCAACATGAAAAAATAAATACTTCAACATAAAAATAAATACTTCAACTTGTAAAATAATTACTCCACAATGAAAAATAACAAGTAGAGAATATGAAATCGCAAAGTTAGCATCGATGAATTAAATTTTTAGGAAAATATAGAACGATATTAATAAATAGTTACAAATTATATTAATTAATGTACATAAATCATATTAAATTATACTTTAAGTCTTCTGGTTGAAAATCAAATATTCCTTGTGAGAGTCACTTAAATTTAATTTTAATTAATTAAATTATTAAGATTTTGAGTGATTAAATGGACTTTTCTTTGAACAATAATTATTCCAACATGAAAACTAAATTCTTTGACATGAAAATAATTACTTCAACTGGAAAAAATAAATATGACTGACAACATGAAAAATAAATATGACAATATGAAAATAAATACTCAACATGAAAATGATTACTTCAACAAAAAAATAAATACTTCAACATAAAAATAAATACTTCAACTTGTAAAATAATTACTCCACAATGAAAAATAACAAGTAGAGAATATGAAATCGCAAAGTTAGCATCGATGAATATAAATTTGGAAAATATAGAACGATATTAATAAATAGTTACAAATTATATTAATTAATGTACATAAATCATATTAAATTATACTTTAAGTCTTCTGGTTGAAAATCAAATATTCCTTGTGAGAGTCACTTAAATTTAATTTTAATTAATTAAATTATTAAGATTTTGAGTGATTAAATGGACTTTTCTTTGAACAATAATTATTCCAACATGAAAACTAAATTCTTTGACATGAAAATAATTACTTCAACTGGAAAAAATAAATATGACAACACGAAAAATAAATATGACAACATGAAAAATAAATATGACAATATGAAAAATAAATACGTCAACATGAAATATTACTTCAACATGAAAAATAAATACTTCAACATAAAAATAAATACTTCAACTTGTAAAATAATTACTCCACAATGAAAAATAACAAGTAGAGAATATGAAATCGCAAAGTTAGCATCGATGAATAAAATTGGAAAATATAGAACGATATTAAT
>JACMZG010000645.1:0-16166 GCA_018340805.1 Microvelia longipes
AAGCAAAGATTTTTTAAACTCAAACGATTGCATAAAACGAAAGTGCACGGTAATGTTGGTAATACTGCTATTATAAACATGTTTTAATGATTGAGAACGATGACGATGATTCAATAAATGATTGAGTAATGAGATAATATATTATTTACATTAATTCTAGAATATATCAATAACGATGGCAATGAATTAGAAATCAAGATTTACCTCCGAGGCTCACTGCCAAAGTAGGTTCTTCCGACTTTGAATTCATTATTTTATTTAACTCCTATTAGACGCCTTAATTATCGACCACTGCTTTCGAGGACATTTGTAGGATAACAGATACTCACAACTCATCAGAGTCTAATCAAAACTCTAAAACTAAGAATTAATAGATTTCATTAATGTTTAATTGAACATAAACAGCAAAATCATTATTCAAATATTTAAAAACTCTAACTAATTTGTGTCATTCATATTTATTAATGTATTTTATTGGATTTTTGTGTTTTTTATGAATTTTGGCCAGAGTAATTTTGAAAAAGTAATAATGAAAATGAATCTTATGCATTTTATAATTGATATTTATTTCTACATTAAATGGATTTGGCACCCAACTAAAGTGTTGATTAGTTTCTGAATTTGGATGCCCAAAGGTGCTGATGTTTTGAATATTATTCTTGATTGCTTTGGAGTTTTCAATTATTTTGTTCTGTATTATTATTATTATTTATAATTATTATTATTATTATTAATTATTATTTTTTATTAATTATTATAGTAGGAGGATAGTAGAAATAAATAATTGTCTAACTTTTGCGTCGTAATTTTTGTGTGCCATTGTTTCGAAGTTTTTCAAAATTTTTCGAAATTTAATTTTTTTCAGAATATTTATTATTTATATATTCGTTTTTATTAGGCATATATTGATTTGCAAGAACTAGATTGATCATTTATTGTTATTTATGTTAGCAGAAACTGAATTCTTGATTATTATCATAAGATTTGTGGTTTTCGATAATGAAATTTAAAAATTGTGTAACTTTTGCTCGTAATTTTTGTGTGCATTGTTCGAAAAGTTTTTCAAAATTTTCGAATTTTAAATTTTTAAATTTTAATGCGATTCAAATCAACTACATATACGTCGTCTATCAAATCACCTAAAACAACGAATGTAATGATTTTTTGAATCGCGTTAAATCCAATTCTTATTAAAGCAAAATTGGATATAGAAAATAGCTTATAGAAAAATGACAACATGGATAGTTTGAAAATTCGTCATTACAAGGGTAATTTACTACACATTTATTCAAGAATTATTAATTTAATTTAGTTAATTATTTGCAACAGTTGAAGATTTATTTTCCCTATATTTTTTACTAAATTTACTAATCAGTAGTTTGTCTTTAATTTTATAACTAACTTGATTTATTTTTTTATCCTTTTTAGTGTTTTAGATACTGATAAAGTTGCGATTTGATAAATTTTTATTTTATTTTCTACTTAGTGTATATTCTGATAGATGATTTGATCATTTATATACGGAATTTATTACATCTATTGTGATTAGACGTATTTGTGAAATGTTTGTTTTATTCGTGTCTTGATTCACATTATCTTATTTTAAAATAGATTAGATTTTTCCTGATAATACTAGATAATCAATTAATATTTAATATAATATTAAATCATTTATTAATGAATTAGAAATCAGTTTGATAAATAAATATAAAATATCAAATAGACTACACTATCATGATAATCACTTTTTACTGTTAATTATTAATGAAATTGTAATTAGATGAATATTTTTAATACAACTTTGAATGTGATTATCATGTTGAATTTATAAATAATTTACGAAAATATCAGCCAATCAATATATACTACTTTTGAGGAGTTTACATAGAGAGTATCATTATATGTCTTAATAAGAAATATATAATTAGGTCGTTAGGCGACTTCGATTACAAAAATGTAAAATCAAAAGGACCAACATAACAGTTAGTGTCACCAGATCCCGAAATAACGGTCATTGAAAAAGTGAACAATGAAGATCAGTTGATAGTTCTCGCATGTGATAGTGTATGGGATGTTATGACCAATGACGAATTAGGAAAATTTATTATTCACCGATGTCAGAGGGTAGCAGATCTCAGTAAAATTGCTGAGAAAGTCATTGATAATTTCTTATACAAAAGCAGTCGAGATAATATGAGTCTAGTTATTATATCAACAAGAATGCTCCACATTTCGACCAAGAGCTGGCAAGCAAAGATTTTAAACTCAACGAAATTGCATAAAACGAAAGTGCACGGTAATTGTTGGTAATAACTGCTATTATAAACATGTTTTATGATTGAGACGATGACGATGATTCAATAAGTGATTGAGTAATGAGATAATATAATTATTACATATTCTAGAATATATCAATACGGATGGCAATGAATTAGAAATCAGATTTACCTCCCGGAGGCCCACTGCCAAGTAGGTTCTTCCGACTGATTCATTATTTTATTTAACTCCTATTAGACGCTTAATATCGACCTGCTTTTCGAGGACATTTTAGAGATAAGCAGAAACCTCAAAACAACTCATCAGAGTCTAATCAACTCTACTAAGAATTTATAGATTTCATTAATGTTTAATTGAACATAAACAGCAAAATCATTATTCAAATATTTTAAACTCTAACTATTTGTGTCAATTCATATTTATTAATTTATTTATTGATTTTTGTGTTTTTTTATGATTTTGGCAGAGTATTTTGAAAAAGTAATATGAAAATTGAATCTTATGATTTTTATAATTGACATTTATTTCTACAATTACAAATGGATTTGGCACCACTAAAGTGTTGCTTTAGTTTCTGAATTTGGATGCCCAAAGGTGCAGATGTTTTGAATATTATTCTTGGATTGCTTTGGAGTTTTCATTATTTTGTTCTGTATTATTATTATTATTTATTATTATTATTATTATTATTATTATTTTTTTAGTAGGAGGATAGTAGAAATAAATAATTGTCTAACTTTTGCTCGTAATTTTGTGTGCATTGTTCGAAGTTTTTCAAAATTTTTCGAATTTTAAATTTTCAGATATTTATTATTTATATATTTCGTTTTTATTAGGCATATATTGGATTTGCAAGAACTAGATTGATCATATTATTGTTATTTATTGTTATGCAGAACTGATTCTTGATTATTATCATAGATTGTGGTTTTCGATAATGAAATTTAAAATTGTGTAACTTTTGCTCGTAATTTTTGTGTGCATTGTTCGAAGTTTTTCAAATTTTCGAATTTTAAATTTTTAAATTTAATGCGATTCAATCAACTACATATACGTCGTCTATCAAAATCACCTAAAACAAACGAAATGTAATGATTTTTTGGATCGCGTTAAATCCAATTCTTATTAAAGCAAAATTGGATATAGAAAATAGCTTATAGAAAAATGACAACATGGAATAGTTGAAATTCGTCATTACAAGGGTAATTTACTACAACATTTATCAAGAATTATTTAATTTAATTTAGTTAATTATTTGCAACAGTTGAAGATTTATTTTCCTATATTTTTTACTAAATTTACTAATCAGTAGTTTGTCTATTAATTTTATAACTAACTTGATTTATTTTATCCTTTTTAGTGTTTTAGATTACTGATAAAGTTGCGATTTGATAAATTTTTATTTTATTTTCTACTTAGTGTATATTCTGATGATGATTTGATCATTTTATACGGAATTTATTACATCTTATTGTGATCTAGACGTATTGTGAAATGTTTTGTTTATTCGTGTCTTGATTCACATTATCTTATTTTTAAAAATAGATTAGATTTTTTCCTGATAATACTAGATAATCAATTAATATTTAATATTAATATTAAATCATTTATTAATGAATTAGAAATCAGTTTGATAAATAAATATAAAATATCAATAGACTACACTATCATGATAATCACTTTTTACTGTTAATTATTAATGAAATTGTAATTAGATGAATATTTTTAATACAACTTTGAATGTGATTATCATGTTGAATTTATAAATAATTTACGAAAATATCAGCCAATCAATATATACTACTTTTGAGGAGTTACATAGAGAGTATCATTATATGTCTTAATAAGAAATATATAATTAGGTCGTTAGGCGACTTCGATTACAAAAATGTAAAATCAAAAGGACCAACATAACAGTTAGTGTCACCAGATCCCGAAATAACGGTCATTGAAAAAGTGAACAATGAAGATCAGTTGATAGTTCTCGCATGTGATAGTGTATGGGATGTTATGACCAATGACGAATTAGGAAAATTTATTATTCACCGATGTCAGAGGGTAGCAGATCTCAGTAAAATTGCTGAGAAAGTCATTGATAATTTCTTATACAAAAGAGTCGAGATAATATGAGTCTAGTTATTATATCAACAAAGAATGCTCCACATTTCGACCAAGAGCTGGCAAGCAAAGATTTTAAACTCACGAATTGCATAAAACGAAAGTGCACGGTAATTGTTGGTAATAACTGCTATTATAAACATGTTTTATGATTGAGACGATGACGATGATTCAATAAGTGATTGAGTAATGAGATAATATAATTATTACATATTCTAGAATATATCAATACGGATGGCAATGAATTAGAAATCAGATTTACCTCCGGAGGCCTCACTGCCAAGTAGGTTCTTCCGACTTGATTCATTATTTTATTTAACTCCTATTAGACGCTTAATTATCGACCTGCTTTTCGAGGACATTTGTAGAGATAAGCAGAAACCTCAAAACAACTCATCAGAGTCTAATCAAACTCTACTAAGAATTTATAGATTTCATTAATGTTTAATTGAACATAAACAGCAAAAATCATTATTCAAATATTTTTAAACTCTAACTATTTGTGTCAATTCATATTTATTAATTTATTTATTGATTTTTGTGTTTTTTTTATGATTTGGCAGAGTATTTTGAAAAAGTAAATATGAAAATTGATCTTATGATTTTATAATTGACATTTTATTTCTAACAATTACAAATGGATTTGGCACCACTAAAGTGTTGCTTTAGTTTCTGAATTTGGATGCCCAAAGGTGCAGATGTTTTGAATATTATTCTTGATTGCTTTGGAGTTTTCATTATTTTGTTCTGTATTATTATTATTATTATTATTATTATTATTATTTTTATTATTATTTTTATTATTATTATAGTAGGAGGATAGTAGAAATAATATTGTCTAACTTTTGCTCGTAATTTTTGTGTGCATTGTTCGAAGTTTTTCAAAATTTTCGAATTTTAAATTTTTCAGATATTTATTATTTATATATTCGTTTTTATTAGGCATATATGGATTTGCAAGAACTAGATTGATCATATTATTGTTATTTATTGTATGCAGAAACTGATTCTTGATTATTATCATAGATTGTGGTTTTCGATAATGAAATTTAAAATTGTGTAACTTTTGCTCGTAATTTTTGTGTGCATTGTTCGAAGTTTTTCAAAATTTTCGAATTTTAAATTTTTAAATTTTAATGCGATTCAAATCAACTACATATACGTCGTCTATCAAATCACCTAAAACAAACGAAATGTAATGATTTTTTTGAATCGCGTTAAATCCAATTCTTATTAAAGCAAAATTGGATATAGAAAATAGCTTATAGAAAAATGACAACATGGAATAGTTGAAATTCGTCATTACAAGGGTAATTTACTACAACAATTTATCAAGAATTATTTAATTTAATTTAGTTAATTATTTGCAACAGTTGAAGATTTATTTTTCCTATATTTTTTACTAAATTACTAATCAGTAGTTTGTCTATTAATTTTTATAACTAACTTGATTTATTTTTATCCTTTTTAGTGTTTTAGATTACTGATAAAGTTGCGATTTGATAAAATTTTTATTTTATTTTTCTACTTAGTGTATATTCTGATAGATGATTTGATCATTTATATACGGAATTTATTACATCTTATTGTGATCTAGACGTATTGTGAAATGTTTTGTTTATTCGTGTCTTGATTCACATTATCTTATTTTAAAATAGATTAGATTTTTCCTGATAATACTAGATAATCAATTAAATTTTAATATTAATATAATCATTTATTAATGAATTAGAATCAGTTTGATAAATAAATATAAAATATCAATAGACTACACTATCATGATAATCACTTTTTACTGTTAATTATTAATGAAATTGTAATTAGATGAATATTTTTAATACAACTTTGAATGTGATTATCATGTTGAATTTATAAATATTTACGAAAATATCAGCCAATCAATATATATACTTTTGAGGAGTTACATAGAGAGTATCATTATATGTCTTAATAAGAAATATATATTAGGTCGTTAGGCGACTTCGATTACAAAAAATGTAAAATCAAAAGGACAACATAACAGTTAGTGTCACCAGATCCCGAAATAACGGTCATTGAAAAAGTGAACATGAAGATCAGTTGATAGTTCTCGCATGTGATAGTGTAAGGTGTTATGACCAATGACGAATTAGGAAAATTTATTATTCACCGATGTCAGAGGGTAGCAGATCTCAGTAAAATTGCTGAGAAAGTCATTGATAATTTCTTAAAAAAAGCAGTCGATAATATGAGTCTAGTTATTATTCAACAAAAAGAATGCTCCACATTTCGACCAAGAGCTGGCAAGCAAAGATTTTAAACTCAACGAATTGCATAAAACAAGTGCACGTAATTGTTGGTAATAACTGCTATTATAAAAATGTTTTTATGATTGAGACGATGACGATGATTCATAAGTGATTGAGTAATGAGATAATATAATTTTACATATTCTAGAATATATCAATACGGATGGCAAGGAATTAGAAATCAGATTTACTCCCGAGGCCTCACTGCCAAGTAGGTTCTTCGACTTGATTCATTATTTTATTTAACTCTATTAGACGCTTAATATCGACCTGCTTTTTCGAGGACATTTGTAGAGATAGCAGAACTCAAACAACTCATCAGAGTAATCAAAACTCTACTAAAATTTATAGATTCATTAATGTTTAATTGACATAAACAGCAAAAATCATTATTCAAATATTTTAAACTCTAACTATTTGTGTCAATTCATATTTATTAATTTATTTATTGATTTTTGTGTTTTTTTATGATTTTGGCAGAGTATTTTGAAAAAGTAATATGAAATTGATCTTATGATTTTATAATTGACATTTATTTCTACAATTACAAATGGATTTGGCACCACTAAATGTTGCTTTAGTTTCTGAATTTGGATGCCCAAAGGTGCAGATGTTTTGAATATTATTCTTGGATTGCTTTGGAGTTTTCATTATTTTGTTCTGTATTATTATTATTATTTATTATTATTATTATTATTATTATTTTTTATTATTATTAGTAGGAGGATAGTAGAAATAAATAATTGTCTAACTTTTGCTCGTAATTTTTGTGTGCATTGTTCGAGTTTTTCAAAATTTTCGAATTTTAAATTTTTTCAGATATTTATTATTTAATATATTCGTTTTTATTAGGCATATATTGGATTTGCAAGAAACTAGATTGATCATATTATTGTTATTGTATTGTTATGCAGACTGATTCTTGATTATTATCATAGATTGTGGTTTTCGATAATGAAATTTAAAATTGTTAACTTTTGCTCGTAATTTTTGTGTGCATTGTTCGAAGTTTTTCAAAAATTTCGAATTTTAAATTTTTAAATTTTATGCGATTCAAATCAACTACATATACGTCGTCTATCAAATCACCTAAACAAACGAAATGTAATGATTTTTTGGATCGCGTTAAATCCAATTCCTTATTAAAAGCAAAATTGGATATAGAAATAGCTTATAGAAAAATGACAACATGGAATAGTTGAAATTCGTCATTACAGGGTAATTTACTACAACATTTATCAAAGAATTATTTAATTTTAATTTTAGTTAATTATTTGCAACAGTTTGAAGATTTATTTTCCCTATATTTTTTACTAAATTTACTAATCAGTAGTTTGTCTATTAATTTTATAACTAACTACTTGATTTATTTTATCCTTTTTAGTGTTTTAGATTACTGATAAAGTTGCGATTTGATAAATTTTTATTTTATTTTCTACTTAGTGTATATTCTGATAGATGATTTGATCATTTATATACGGAATTTATTACATCTTATTGTGATCTAGACGTATTGTGAAATGTTTTGTTTATTCGTGTCTTGATTCAACATTATCTTTATTTTAAAATAGATTAGATTTTTCCTGATAATACTAGAATAATCAATTAATATTTAATATAATATTAAATCATTTATTAATGAATTTAGAAATCAGTTTGATAAATAATATAAAATATCAATAGACTACACTATCATGTAATCACTTTTTACTGTTAATTATTAATGAAATTGTAATTAGATGAATATTTTTATACAACTTTGAATGTGATTATCATGTTGAATTTATAAATAATTTACGAAAATATCAGCCAATCAATATATACTACTTTTGAGGAGTTACATAGAGAGTATATTATATGTCTTATAAGAAATATATAATTAGTCGTTAGGCGACTTCGATTACAAAAATGTAAAATCAAAAGGACCAACATAACAGTTTAGTGTCACCAGATCCGAAATAACGGTCATTGAAAAAGTGAACAATGAAGATCAGTTGATAGTTCTCGCATGTGATAGTGTATGGGATGTTATGACCAATGACGAATTAGGAAAATTTATTATTCACCGAGTTCAGAGGGTAGCAGATCTCAGTAAAATTGCTGAGAAAGTCATTGATAATATTCTTATACAAAAGCAGTCGAGATAATATGAGTCTAGTTATTATATCAACAAGAATGCTCCACATTTCGAACCAAAGCTGGCAAGCAAAGATTTAAAACTCAAACGGAATTGCATAAAACGAAGTGCACCGGTAATTGTTGGTAATAACTGCTTTTATAAACATGTTTTATGATTGGACGATGACGATGATTCAATAAGTGATTGAGTAATGAGATATATAATTATTACATATTCTAGAATATATCAATACGGATGGCATGAATTAGAAATCAGATTTACCTCCGGAGGCCTCACTGCCAAGTAGGTTCTTCCGACTTGATTCATTATTTTATTTAACTCTATTAGACGCTTAATTTATCGACTGCTTTTCGAGGACATTTGTAGAGATAAGCAGAAACCTCAAACAACTCATCAGAGTCTAATCAAACTCTACTAAAGAATTTATAGATTTCATTAATGTTTAATTGAACATAAACAGCAAAAATCATTATTCAAATATTTTAAACTCTATAACTATTTGTGTCAATTCATATTTATTAATTTATTTATTGATTTTTGTGTTTTTTATGTTTTGGCAGAGTATTTTGAAAAGTAATATGAAATTGATCTTATGATTTTATAATTGACATTTATTTCTACAATTACAAATGATTTTGGCACCACTAAAGTGTTGCTTTAGTTTCTGAATTTGGATGCCCAAAGGTTGCAGATGTTTTGAATATTATTCTTGGATTGTTTGGAGTTTTCATTATTTTGTTCTGTATTATATTATTATTTATTATTATATTATTTATTATTATTATTTTTATTATTATTTATAGTAGGAGGATAGTAGAAATAAATAATTGTCTAACTTTTGCTCGTAATTTTTGTGTGCATTGTTCGAAGTTTTCAATTTTCGAATTTTAAATTTTTCAGATATTTATATTTATATAATCCGTTTTATTAGGCATATATTGGATTTGCAAGAACTAGAATTGATCATATTATTGTTATTTTATTGTTATGCAGAACCTGATTTCTTTATTATCATAGATTGTGGTTTTCGATAATGAAATTTAAAATTGTGTAACTTTTGCTCGTATTTTTTTGTGTGCATTGTTCGAAGTTTTCAAATTTTCGAAATTTTAAAATTTTTTAAATTTTAATGCGATTCAAATCAACTACATATACGTCGTCTATCAAATCACCTAAAACAAACGAAATGTAATGATTTTTTTGGATCGCGTTAAATCCATTCTTATTAAAGCAAATTGGATATAGAAAAATAGCTTATAGAAAAAATGACAACATGGAATAGTTTGAATTCGTCATTACAAGGGTAATTTACTACAACATTTATCAAGAATTATTTAATTTATTTAGTTAATTATTTGCAACAGTTGAAGATTTATTTCCTATATTTTTTACTAAATTTACTAATCAGTAGTTTGTCTATTAATTTTATAATAACTTGATTTATTTTTATCCTTTTTAGTGTTTTAGATTACTGATAAAGTTGCGATTTGATAAAATTTTTATTTTATTTTCTCTTAGTGTATATTCTGATAGATGATTTGATCATTTATATACGGAATTTATTCATCTTTATTGTGATCTAGCGTATTGTGAAATGTTTTTGTTTATTCGTGTCTTGATTCACATTATCTTATTTTAAAATAGATTAGATTTTTCCTGATAATACTAGATAATCAATTAATATTTAATATTTAATATTAAATCATTTATTAATGAATTAGAAATCAGTTTTGATAAATAAATATAAAATATCAATAGACTACAACTATCATGATAATCACCTTTTACTGTTAATTATTAATGAAATTGGTAATTAGATGAATATTTTTAATACAACTTTGAATGTGATTTATCATGTTGAATTTATAAATAATTTACGAAAATATCAGCCAATCAATATATATACTACTTTTGAGGAGTTACATAGAGAGTATCATTATATGTCTTAATAAGAAATATATAATTAGGTCGTTAGGCGACTTCGATTACAAAAATGTAAAATCAAAAGGACCAACATAACAGTTGTGTCACCAGATCCCGAAATACGGTCATTGAAAAAGTGAACATGAAGATCAGTTTGATAGTTCTCGCATGTGATGTGTATGGGATGTTATGACCAATGACGAATTAGGAAAATTTATTATTCACCGATGTCAGAGGTAGCAGATCTCAGTAAAATTGCTGAGAAAGTCATTGATAATTTCTTATACAAAAGCAGTCGAGATAATAATGAGTCTAGTTATTATATCAACAAAGAATGCTCCACATTTCGACCAAGAGCTGGCAAGCAAAGATTTTAAACTCAACGAATTGCCATAAAACGAAAGTGCACGGTAATTGTTGGTAATAACTGCTATTATAAACATGTTTTATGATTGAGACGATGACGATGATTCAATAGTGATTGAGTAATGAGATAATAATAATTATTACATATTCTAGAATATATCAATACGGATGGGCAATGAATTAGAAATCAGATTTACCTCCCGGAGGCCTCAACTGCCAAGTAGGTTCTTCCGACTTGATTTCATTATTCTTTAATTTAACTCCTATTAGACGCTTAAATTATCGTACCTCTTTTCGAGGACTTGTAGAGATAGCCAGAAACCTCAAAAAACTCATCAGAGTCTAATCAAACTCTACTAAGAATTTATAGATTTCATTAATGTTAATTGAACATAAAACAGCAAAATCATTATTCAAAATATTTTAAACTCTAACTATTTGGTGTCCAATTCATATTTATTAATTTTATTTATTTGGAAAAAAATTTTTGTGTTTTTTATGATTTTGGCAGAGTATTTTGAAAAAAGTAATACTGGAAATTGAATCTTATGATTTTATAATTGAAATTTTTTTCTACAATTAACAATGATTTGGCACCAACTAAAAAGTGTTGCTTTAGTTTCTGAATTTGGATGCCAAAGGTGCAGATGTTTTGAATATTATTCTTGGATTGCTTTGGAGTTTTCCATTATTTTTCTGTAATTATTATTATTATTTATTATTATTATTATATATTATTATATTTTTATTATTATTAATAGTAGGAGGATAGTAGAAATAAATAATTCGTCTAACTTTTGCTCGTAATTTTTGTGGTGCATTTGTTCGAAGTTTTCAAAATTTTCGAAATTCTAATTTTTCAGAATATTTATTATTTATATATTCGTTTTTATTAGGCATATTATTTGATTTGCAAGAACTAGAATTGGGATCATAATTATTGTTATTATTGTTATGCAGAACTGATTCTTGATTATTATCATGATTGTTGGTTTTCGATAATGAAATTTTAAAATTGTGTAACTTTTGCTCGTAATTTTTGTGTGCATTGTCGAAGTTTTTCAAAATTTCGAATTTAAATTTTTATTTTAAATGCGATTCAAATCAACTACAATATACGTCGCATCAATCACCTAAAACAAACGAAATTTAATGATTTTTTTGGCTCGCGTTAAATCCAATTCTTTTAAGCAAAATTGGATATAGAAAATGCTTAATAGAAATGAACAAACATGAATAAGGTTGAAATTCGTCTTACAAGGGTAATTTACTACAAACATTTATCAAAGAATTATTTAATTTAAAATTTAAGTTAATTATTTGCAACAGTTGAAGATTTATTTCTATATTTTTTACTAAATTTACTAATCAGTAGTTTGTCTATTAATTTTATAACTAACTTGAATTTATTTTTTATCCTTTTTTAGTGTTTTAGGATTACTGATAAAGTTGCGAAAATTTGATAAATTTTTATTTTATTTATCTAATTAGTGTATATTTCTCTGATAAGATGATTTGGATCATTTTAATATACGGAATTTATACATCTTAATTGTGATCTAGACGTTATTGTGAAATGTTTTGTTTATTCCGTTGTCCTTGATTTCCACATTATCTTATTTTAAAATAGATTAGATTTTTTTCCTGATATACCTAGAAATCAATTTAATATTTATATTAATATTTAAATCACTTTTAATTAATGATTAGAAATCAGTTTGATAAAATAAATATAAATATCAATAGACTACACTATCATGATAATCACTTTTACTGTTAATATTAATAATATTGGTAATTAGATGAATATTTTTAATACAACTTTGAATTGATTATTCATGTTGGAAGTTATAAATAATTTACGAAAATATCAGCCAATCAAATAATACTACTTTTGAGGAGTTACAATAGAGAGTATCATTATAGTTTAATAAGAAACATATAATTAGGTCGTTAGGCGACTTCATTACAAAAATGTAAAATCAAAAGGACCAAAAGCAATGAACAGTAGTGTCACCAGATCCCGAAATAACGGTGATTGAAAAAAGTGACAATGAAGATTCAGTTGATAGTTCTCCGGCATGGGATAGTGTATTGGGATGTTATGACCAATGACGAATTAGGAAAATTTTATTTATTCACCATGTCAGAGGGTAGCAGTTCAGTAAAAATTGCTGAGAAATCATTGACTAATTTCTTATAACAAAAGCAGTCGAGATAAATATTTGAGTTCTAGTTATTATATCAACAAAGAATGCCTCCAACATTTCGCAAAGAGCTGGCAGCAAAGATTTTAAATCAACGAATTGCAGGAAACGAAAGTGACGGTAATTGTTGGTTAATAAAACTGCTATAATATAGAACATGTTTTATGATGAGACGATGACGATGATTCAATAAGTGATTGAGGAATGAGATAATATTAATTATTAACACTTTTCTAGAAGTATATCAATACGGATGCAATGAATTAGAAAAATCAGTTTACCTCCCGTGAGGCCTCACTTGCAAGTAGTTTCTCCGACTGATCATTATTTTATAAAACTCCTATTAGGACGCTTAATTTCGACCGTGCTTTTCGCAGGACATTTGTAGATATAAGCAGAAACCTCCAAAACCACTCATCAGAGTCTAATCAACTCTACTAAGAATTTATAGATTTCATTAATGTTTAATTGAACATAAACAGGCAAAAATCATAAACTTCAATATTTTTAAACTCTAATATTTGTGTCAATTCATTATTTATAATTATTTATTGATTTTTGTGTTTTTTTATGAGTTTGGCAGAGTATTTTTGAAAAATAAGATGAAAATTGATCTTATGATTTTTAAATTGACATGTTATTTCGTACAATTACAAAGGATTTGGCACCACTTAAAGTGTTTGCTTTAGTTTCTGAATTTGGAGGCCCAAAAGTGCAGATGTTTTAATATTATTCTTGTTGATTGCTTTGGAGTTTTCTTATTTTATGTTCTGTATGTTATATATTTATTATTATTATTATTATTATTTTTATTATTATTATAGTAGGAGGTAGTAGAAATAAATAAATTGTTAACTTTTGCTCGTAATTTTGTGTGCATTGTTCGAAGTTTTTCAAAAATTTTCGAATTTTAAATTTTTCAGATATTATTATTTATATATTCGTTTATTAAGGCATATTATTGGATTTTCAAAACTAGATTGATACATATTATTGTTATTTTATTGTTATGCAGAAACTGATTCTTATTATTATCATAGATTGTGGTTTTCGATAATGAAATTTTAAATTGTGTAATTTTGCTCGTAAAAAAAATTTTGTGGCATTGTTCGAAGTTTTTCAAAATTTTCGAATTTTTAAATTTTTCGATATTTGATTATTTATATATTTTCGTTTGTTTATAGGCATTATATGGGATTTTCAAGAAACTAGATTGATATATTATTGTTATTATTGTTATGCAGACTGATCTTTGAATTATTTATCATAGATTTGTGGTTTTCGATAATTGAAATTTAAAATTGTGTAACTGTTGCTGTAAATTTTTGCTGTGCATTGTTCGAAGTTTTCAATATTTTCGAATTTTAAATTTTTAAATTTTAATTGGAGCTCAAACAACTACATATAACGTCGTCTATCAAAGTCACTAAACAAACGAAATGTAATGATTTTTTTGGGGATCGCGGTATAAAAATCAGATTCTTATTAAATGCAAAATTGGATATAGAAATAGCTTATATAGAAAAGATGACAACATGGGAATAGTTGAAATTCAGTCATTACAAGTAATTTACTTACACATTTATCAAGAATTATTTAATTTATTGTTAATTAATTGCAACAGTTGAAGAATTTATTTCCTATGTTTTTACTAAATTTACTAATCAGTAGTTTGTCTATTAATTTTACTAACTAACTTGATTTATTTTTATCCTTTGAGTGTTTAAGATTTACTGATAAAGTTGCGATTTGATAGATTTTTATTTTATTTCTACTTAGTGTATATCTGACAGATTGAATTGATCATTGTATTATACGAATTTTATTACATCTTGATTGTGCGATAAAGACGTATTGTGAAATGTTTTGTTCTATGGGCGTGTCTTGATTCACATTATCTATTTAAATGATGAGATTTTTCCTGAAATACTAGATAATCAATTAATATTTAATATAATATTAATCATTTATTAAGGAATTAGAAATCAGTTGATAAATAAATATAAATATCGAATAGGACTACCTATCATGATAATCACTTTTTACTGTTAATTATTTAATAAATTGTAATTAGATGAATATTTCTTAATACAACTTTGGAATGGATTATCATGTTAATTTAAAATAATTTTACGGAAAATATCAAGCCAATCAATATATACACTTTTGAGGAGTTACATAGAGAGTATCATTATATGTTTCTTAATAAAGAAATATATAATTAGGTCGTTAGGCGACTTCGATTACAAAAAATGTAAAATCAAAAGGACCACATAACAGTTAGTGTTCACAGATCCCGAAATAACGGTCATTGAAAAAGTGAACAATGAAGATCAGTTGATAGTTCTCGCAATGGTGATAGTGTATGGGATGTTATGACCAATGACGATTAGATAAAATGATTATCACCGATGTCAGAGGTAGCAGATCTCAGTAAAATTGCTGAGAAAGTCATGATAATTTCTTATACAAGCAGTCGAGAAATATAGTCTAGTTATAGATCAACAAAAGAATGCTCCACATTTCGACCAAGAGCTGGCAGCAAGTTTTAAACTCAAACGGAATTGCATAAAACGGAAAGTGCACGTAATTGTTGGTAATAACTGCTATTATAAACATGTTTATGATTGAGACGATGACGATGATCAAAGTGATTGAGTAATGAGATAAATTAATTTTACATATTTCTAGAATATATAATACGGATGCAAGAATTAGAAATCAGGATTTACCTCCCGGAAGGCCTCACTGCCAAGTTAGTTCTTCCGACTTGATTCATTATTTTATTGAACCCTATTAGCGCTTAATTATCGACTGCCTTTTCGAGGACAATTTGTAGAGATAAGC
>JACMZG010000645.1:20333-30505 GCA_018340805.1 Microvelia longipes
TAATATTTAATATTTTCAGTTAACAATTATTGCTCCTAAAACTTAATCAGAATCCTGGAACAAACTCAGAATAAATGTGTGTATGGCGGGATATCCAAATATTATGTGGTGGGAAATACTGTGTGTGTAAATGGGTGGAGTAGTATACAACATATAATATATAATATACAATAAATAATCAATAATGATTATAATATACAAAGAATCCTGATCACAAAGTATTAAAAGAATCCTTGATCACAAAGTACCATTTACAAAGAATCCTTGATTAAAAAGTCCATTACAAAGAATCCTTGATTAAAAAGATTACAAGAATTTTGATCAAAAGATTACAAAGAATCCTTGATCACAAAGTCCATTACAAAGAATCCTTGATCACAAAGTCCCATTACAAAGAATCCTATAAATCACTAGCTCGAATTTTGTTTATACAACGAACCACTACATTCATGACATTTTCATAACGTAAAACTTTGCAACATAATGCTTCCACATGAATAATGCAGTGATATTTTTTATTAAACATTTGCCATCGTTTTTTGCCTTTTTATTAATATTATTATTAATTATTATTATTATTATTATTATTATTATTATTATTATTATTAATATTATTATTATCATTATTAATAACCTTTTAGGCGATAAAAGTTTTAGATTTACGGATCATCAAAGGGAATATCTTGAGGCGCGTTTCGAATTTACAAACCCTTGGTCAAATGCAGCTATCAACAAATTTGCAGAAGAAATTCAGGCCAACGGAAAATCCGTTAGATTTTAATTTCTTTAATTTATAATTTTAGATACGTAATTGGAGCAATAATAGACGAGCCGATATAAAACGAAGTGTACGATATTTTCATAATTGTACGGTAAATTAATATAAGCAATTGATAATATTTATTGATATTTATTAAATTGATAATATTTAATATTTTCAGTTAACAATTATTGCTCCTAAAACTTAATCAGAATCCTGGAACAAACTCAGAATAAATGTGTGTATGGCGGGATATCCAAATATTATGTGGTGGGAAATACTGTGTGTGTAAATGGGTGGAGTAGTATACAACATATAATATATAATATACAATAAATAATCAATAATGATTATAATATTACAAAGAATCCTTGATACAAAGTCCCATTACAAAGAATCCTTGATTAAAAATAATCCAAAGTCCCATTACAAAGAATCCTTGAAAGTCCCATTACAAAAATTAAAGAATCCTTGATCACTTACAAAGAATCCTTTATTACAAAGAATCCTTGATTAAAAAATTACCGAAAGGTACAAAGCACAAAGAATCCTTGATTTACAAAGAATCCTATAAATCACTAGCTCGAATTTTGTTTATACAACGAACCACTACATTCATGACATTTTCATAACGTAAAACTTTGCAACATAATGCTTCCACATGAATAATGCAGTGATATTTTTTATTAAACATTTGCCATCGTTTTTTGCCTTTTTATTAATATATTATTAATATTATTATTATTATTTTATTATTATTATTATTATTATTATAATATTATTATTATCATTATTAATAACCTTTTAGGCGATAAAAGTTTTAGATTTACGGATCATCAAAGGGAATATCTTGAGGCGCGTTTCGAATTTACAAACCCTTGGTCAAATGCAGCTATCAACAAATTTGCAGAAGAAATTCAGGCCAACGGAAAATCCGTTAGATTTTAATTTCTTTAATTTATAATTTTAGATACGTAATTGGAGCAATAATAGACGAGCCGATATAAAACGAAGTGTACGATATTTTCATAATTGTACGGTAAATTAATATAAGCAATTGATAATATTTATTGATATTTATTAAATTGATAATATTTAATATTTTCAGTTAACAATTATTGCTCCTAAAACTTAATCAGAATCCTGGAACAAACTCAGAATAAATGTGTGTATGCGGGATATCCAAATATTATGTGGTGGGAAATACTGTGTGTGTAAATGGGTGGAGTAGTATACAACATATAATATATAATATACAATAAATAATCAATAATGATTATAATATTAATCCTTGATAGTTACAAGAAGATTACAAAGAATCCTTGATCAAAAGGAAAACAAAGTGATCACAAAGTCCATTACAAAGAATCCTTGATTAAAAAGTCCATTACAAAATCCTTGATTAAAAAGATTTCCCCCATTACAAAGAATCCTTGATCACAAAGATTACAAAGAATCCTTGATCACAAAGTCCCATTACAAAGAATCCTATAAATCACTAGCTCGAATTTTGTTTATACAACGAACCACTACATTCATGACATTTTCAACGTAAAACTTTGCAACATAATGCTTCCACATGAATAATGCAGTGATTTTTTTATTAAACATTTGCCATCGTTTTTGCCTTTTTATTAATATTATTATTATTATTATTATTATTATTATTATTATTATTATTATTTATTATTATTATTATTTATTATTATTTCATTATTAATAACCTTTTAGGCGATAAAAGTTTTAGATTTACGGATCATCAAAAAGGGAATATCTTGAGGCGCGTTTCGAATTTACAAACCCTTGGTCAAATGCAGCTATCAACAAATTTGCAGAAGAAATTCAGGCCAACGGAAAATCCGTTAGATTTTAATTTCTTTAATTTATAATTTTAGATACGTAATTGGAGCAATAATAGACGAGCCGATATAAAAACGAAGTGTACGATATTTTCATAATTGTACGGTAAATTAATATAAGCAATTGATAATATTTATTGATTTATTAAATTGATAATATTTAATATTTTCAGTTAACAATTATTGCTCCTAAAACTTAATCAGAATCCTGGAACAAACTCAGAATAAATGTGTGTATGGCGGGATATCCAAATATTATGTGGTGGGAAATACTGTGTGTGTAAATGGGTGGAGTAGTATACAACATATAATATATAATATACAATAAATAATCAATAATGATTATAATATTAATAATTACAAAGAATCCTTGATAAAGTCCATTACAAAGAATCCTTGATCACAAAGTCCCATTACAAGAATCCTTGATCACAAATTACAAAGAATCCTTGATTTCTCCTTGATTTTTACAAAGAATCCAGTCCCATTACAAAGAATCCAAATATTACAAAGAAATAAGTCCCATTACAAAGAATCCTTGAACCATTACAAGACTAGCTCGAATTTTGTTTATACAACGAACCACTACATTCATGACATTTTCATAACGTAAAACTTTGCAACATAATGCTTCCACATGAATAATGCAGTGATATTTTTATTAAACATTTGCCATCGTTTTTTGCCTTTTTATTAATATTATTATTAATTATTATTATTATTATTATTATTATTATTATTAATATTATTATTATCATTATTAATAACCTTTTAGGCGATAAAAGTTTTAGATTTACGGATCATCAAAGGGAATATCTTGAGGCGCGTTTCGAAATTTACAAACCCTTGGTCAAATGCAGCTATCAACAAATTTGCAGAAGAAATTCAGGCCAACGGAAAATCCGTTAGATTTTAATTTCTTTAATTTATAATTTTAGATACGTAATTGGAGCAATAATAGACGAGCCGATATAAAACGAAGTGTACGATATTTTCATAATTGTACGGTAAATTAATATAAGCAATTGATAATATTTATTGATATTTATTAAATTGATAATATTTAATATTTTCAGTTAACAATTATTGCTCCTAAAACTTAATCAGAATCCTGGAACAAACTCAGAATAAATGTGTGTATGGCGGGATATCCAAATATTATGTGGTGGGAAATACTGTGTGTGTAAATGGGTGGAGTAGTATACAACATATAATATATAATATACAATAAATAATCAATAATGATTATAATATTACAAAGAATCCTTGATCACAAAGTCCCATTACAAAGAATCCTTGATTAAAAACATTACAAAGAAAAAAAAGTACAAAGAATCCTTGATTAAAAAGTCCATTACAAAGAATCCTTGATCACAAAGTCCCATTACAAAGAATCCTTGATCAAAGTCCCATTACAAAGAATCCTATAAATCACTAGCTCGAATTTTGTTTATACAACGAACCACTACATTCATGACATTTTCATAACGTAAAACTTTGCAACATAATGCTTCCACATGAATAATGCAGTGATATTTTTTATTAAACATTTGCCATCGTTTTTTGCCTTTTTATTAATATTATTATTATTATTATATTATTATTATTATTATATTATTATTATTATATTATTATTATTATTATCATTATTAATAACCTTTTAGGCGATAAAAGTTTTAGATTTACGGATCATCAAAGGGAATATCTTGAGGCGCGTTTCGAATTTACAAACCCTTGGTCAAATGCAGCTATCAACAAATTTGCAGAAGAAATTCAGGCCAACGGAAAATCCGTTAGATTTTAATTTCTTTAATTTATAATTTTAGATACGTAATTGGAGCAATAATAGACGAGCCGATATAAAACGAAGTGTACGATATTTTCATAATTGTACGGTAAATTAATATAAGCAATTGATAATATTTATTGATATTTATTAAATTGATAATATTTAATATTTTCAGTTAACAATTATTGCTCCTAAAACTTAATCAGAATCCTGGAACAAACTCAGAATAAATGTGTGTATGGCGGGATATCCAAAATATTATGTGGTGGGAAATACTGTGTGTGTAAATGGGTGGAGTAGTATACAACATAATATATAATATACAATAAATAATCAATAATGATTATAATATTACAAAGAATCCTTGATCACAAAGTCCCATTACAAAGAATCCTTGATTAAAAAAGCATTACAAAGAATCCTTGAAAAAGTCCCATTACAAAGAATCCTTGATTAAAAAGCCATTACAAAGAATCCTTGATCACAAAGTCCCATTACAAAATCCCATTACAAAGAATCCTATAAATCACTAGCTCGAATTTTGTTTATACAACGAACCACTACATTCATGATTTAACGTAAAACTTTGCAACATAATGCTTCCACATGAATAATGCAGTGATATTTTTTATTAAACATTTGCCATCGTTTTTTGCCTTTTTATTAATATTATTATTATATTATTATTATTATTATTATTATTATTATTATTATTATTATTAATTATTTAATAACCTTTTAGGCGATAAAAGTTTTAGATTTACGGATCATCAAAAGGGAATATCTTGAGGCGCGTTTCGAATTTACAAACCCTTGGTCAAATGCAGCTATCAACAAATTTGCAGAAGAAATTCAGGCCAACGGAAAATCCGTTAGATTTTAATTTCTTTAATTTATAATTTTAGATACGTAATTGGAGCAATAATAGACGAGCCGATATAAAACGAAGTGTACGATATTTTCATAATTGTACGGTAAATTAATATAAGCAATTGATAATATTTATTGATATTTATAAATTGATAATATTTAATATTTTCAGTTAACAATTATTGCTCCTAAAACTTAATCAGAATCCTGGAACAAACTCAGAATAAATGTGTGTATGGCGGGATATCCAAATATTATGTGGTGGGAAATACTGTGTGTGTAAATGGGTGGAGTAGTATACAACATATAATATATAATATACAATAAATAATCAATAATGATTATAATATTACAAAGAATCCTTGATCACAAAGTCCCATTACAAAGAATCCTTGGTCCATTACAAAGAATCCTTGATTAAAAAGTCCCATTACAAAGAATCCTTGTCCCCATTACAAAGAAAAAAGAATCCTTGATCACAAAGTCCCATTACAAAGAATCCTTGATTAAAAGTTCATACAAAGAATCCTGATAAAAAGTCCCATTACAAAGAATCCTTGAAGTCCATTACAAAGAATCCTTGATCCCACAAAAATCCTTGATCCCATTACAAAGAATCCTTGAAGTCCCATTACAAAGAATCCTTGATAACAAGAGAATCCTTGATTAAAAACATTACAAAGAATCCTTTGAATCAAAAGTCCCATTACAAAGAATCCTTGATCACAAAAAACCCTACAAAGAATCCTTGATCACAAAGACCCATTACAAAGAATCCTTGATTTCAAAAAGTCCCATTACAAAGAATCCTGATTAAAAAGATTACAAAATCCTTGATAAAAGTCCCATTACAAAGATTCCTTGATCAAAAGTCCCATTACAAAGAATCCTTGATCAACAAGTCCATTACAAAGAATCCTTGATTAAAATTCCCATTACAAAGAATCCCCATTACAAAGAATCCTTGATCAACAAGTCCCATTACAAAGAATCTTGATAAAAGTTCCATTACAAAAATCCTTGATTAAAAAGTCATTACAAAGAACAGGATTAAAAAGTCCATTACAAAGAATCCTTCATAAAATTCCCATACAAAGATTCCTTGATCAAAAGTCCCATTACAAGAATCCTTGAATCACAAAGTCCCATTACAAAGATCCTTGATCAAAAGTCCATTAAAAAGAATCTTGATTAAAAAGTCCATTTCAAAGAATCCTTGATAAAAAGTCCATTACAAAGAATCCTTGATTCAAAATTCCCAATAAAGAATCCTTGTACAAAGTCCATTACAAAGAATCCTTGATAACAAGTCCCATTACAAAGAAATTTCATACAAAGTCCTCATTACAAAGAATCCTTGATCACAATCCATTAAAGAAGAAAGTCCATTACAAAGATTGATTAAAAAGTCCATTACAAAGAACCTTGATTAAAAGTCCATTACAAGAGAGAAGAATCCTTGATTAAAAATCCCATTACAAAGATCCTTTGATTAAAAGTCCATCCAAAGAATCCTTGATAGAGAATCTTGATTAAAAAGTATTACAAAGAATCCTTGATCACAAAGTCCATTACAAAGAATCCTTGAAAAAGTCCCATTACAAAGGATCCTTGATCAACAAGTCCCTTACAAAGAATCCTTGATTCAAAAAGTCCCATTACAAAGAATCCTTGATTACAAAGAAATCACAAGTCCCATTACAAAGAATCCTTGATCACAAGTCTTACAAAGAATCCTTGATTTAAAAGTCCATTACAAAAATCCTTGATCACAAGTCCCATTACAAAGAATCCTTGATCACAAAAACCATTACAAAGAATCCTTGATCACAAGACCCTTACAAAGAATCCTTGAATCAACAAGTTTCATTACAAAAAATCCTTGATTAAAAGTCCATTACAAAGAATCCTGATTAAAACGTCCCATTAAAAAGAATCCTTGATGAAAAGTCCCATTACAAAGAATCTTGATCAAAAGACCATTACAAAGAATCCTTGGATCAACAAGTCCCATTACAAAGAATCCTTGATAAAAAGTTCCATTACAAAGAATCCTTGATTAAAAGCATTACAAAGAATCCTTGATAAAAGTCCCATTCAAAGAATCCTTGAAAAAGTCCATTACAAAGATCCTTTGATCAACAAGTCCATTACAAAGAATCCTTGATAAAAGTCCCATTACAAAGAATCCTTGATCACAAAACCCATTACAAAGAATCCTTGAAAAGCCCATTACAAAAGAATCCTGAAAAAGTCATTACAAAAAATCCTTGATTAAAAAGTCCATTACAAAGAATCCTTGATTAAAAAGTCCATTAAAAAGAATCCTTGATTAAAAGTCCCATTACAAAGAATCTTGATCACAAAACCATTACAAAGACAAAGTCCCATTACAAAGAATCCTTGATTAAAAAGTCCCATTACAAAGAATCCTTGATTAAAAGTCCCATTACAAAGAATCCTTGATCAAAAAGTCTCATTACAAAGAATCCTTGATAAAAAGTCCCATTACAAAAATCCTTATTAAACAAGTCCCATTACAAAGAATCCTTGATTCAAAAGTCCATTACAAAGAATCTTGATTAAAAAGTCCCATTACAAAGAATCCTTGATTAAAAGTCCATTACAAAGAATCCTTGATTCCATTACAAAGAATCCTTAAAAAGTCCCATTAAAAGAATCCTTGATTAAAAGTCCATTACGAAGAATCCAAAGTCCCATTACAAAGAATCCTTGATCAAAAGTCCCATTACAAAGAATCCTTGATTAAAAAGCCCATTACAAAGAATCCTTGATTAAAAAGTCCATTAAAGAATCCTTATAAAAGTCCCATTACAAAGAATCCTTGATAAAACCCATTACAAAGAATCCTTGAAAAAAGTCCATTACAAAGAATCCTTGATCAAAAAGTCCCATTACAAAGAATCCTTGATTAAAAAGTCCCATTACAAAGAATCCTTGAAAGTCCATTACAAAGAATCCTTGAAGTCCATTACAAAGAATCCTTGATCAAAGTCCCATACAAAGAACCTTGATCAAAAGTCCATTACAAAGATCCTTGATCAAAAAGTCCCATTACAAAGAATCCTTGATTAAAAAGAAGAATCCTTGATTCAAAAGTCCCATTACAAAGAATCCTTGATCAAAAGTCCCATTACAAAGAATCCTTGATCAAAAAGTCCCATTACAAAGAATCCTTGATAAAAGTCCCATTACAAAGAATCCTTGATAAAAAGTCTCATTACAAAGAATCTTTGATCAAAAGTCCATTACAAAGAATCCTTGATAAAAGTCCCATTACAAAGAATCCTTGATCAAAGTCCCATTACAAAGAATCCTTGATTAAAAGTTTCATTACAAAGAATCCTTGATCAAAAGTCCCATTACAAAGAATCCTTGAATTACAAAGAATCTTGATCACAAAGTCCCATTACAAAGAATCCTTGATCAAAAATCCCATTACAAAAATCCTTGATTAAAAAGTATCCTTGATCAAAAGTCCCATTACAAAGAATCCTTGAAAAGTCCCATTACAAAGAATCCTTGATCAAAAAGTCCCATTACAAAGAATCCTTGATTAAAAAGTCCCATTACAAAGATCCTTGATCAAAAGTCCCATTACTTGATCAAAAGTCCCATTACAAAGAATCCTTGATTAAAAGTCCATTAAAAGAATCCTTGATTAAAAAAGTCCCATTACAAAGAATCCCCATTACAAAGATCCTTTCAAAAATTCCATTACAAGAATCCTTGATCAACAAGTCCCTTACAAAGAATCCTTGATCACAAAGTCCCATTACAAAGATCCTTGATCAAAAAGTCCATTACAAAGAAATTCCAAAGGAATCCTTGATTAAAAAGACAAAGAATCCTTCATCAAAATTACAAAGAATCCTTGATCACAAAGACCCATTACAAAGAATCCTTTATCAAAAGTCCCATTACAAAAGAAGAAAAAGTCCATTACAAAGAACCTTGATTAAAAAGTCCTCATTACAAAAATCCTTCATCAAAATCCTTACAAAGAATCCTTATTACCCATTACAAAGAAATCCTTGATCACAAAGTCCCATTACAAAGAATCCTTGATTAAAAGTCCCATTACAAAGGAATCCTTGATTAAAAGTCCATTACAAAGATCCATCCATTACAAAAGAATCCTTGATTAAAAAGTCCCATTACAAAGAATCCTTGATCACAAAGTCCCAAAAATCCAAAGTCCATTACAAAGAATCCTTGATTAAAAAGTCCCATTACAAAGAATCCATCACAAAGTCCCATTACAAAGAATCCTTGATCAAAGTCCCATTACAAAAATCCTTGATCAACAAGTCCCATTACAAAGAATCCTTGATTAAAAAGTCCCATTACAAAGAATCCTTGATTAAAAAGTTCTATTACAAAGAATCCTTGATCAACAAGTCCCATTACAAAGAATCCTTGATCAAAATCCCATTACAAGAATCCTTGATTTAAGAAGTCCATTACAAAAAATCCTTGATTCACAAAGTCCATTACAAAGATCCTTGATCAACAAGTCCCCATTACAAAAAATCCTGATTAAAAAAGTCCATTACAAAGAATCCTTGTTAAAACATTAAAAAAGAATCCTTGATGAAAAAAGTCCCATTACAAAGAATCTTGATCTACAAAAACCATACAAAGTAATCCTTGATTAAAAAGACCCATTACAAGAATCCTTGATCAAAAAGTTTCATTACAAAAAAATCCTTGATGAAAAAGTCCATTTACAAAGAATCCTTGATTAAAGTCCATTACAAAGATCCTTGAGAAAAAGTCCATTACAAAGAATCTTGATCACAAAGAATTACAAAGAATCCTTGCCACAAAGTCCCTTACAAAGAATCCTTGATTAAAATCCCTTACAAGAATC
>JACMZG010000646.1:0-17500 GCA_018340805.1 Microvelia longipes
TCGATAGGAAGAAGTGTCAAAGTAGGTTCCTTCTTCCAAATAGAAAATTCCAAATGTAAATCTTTAATTCCCTGATTGGATTTTCATTAGAGGTAGTGATCATTATTTAACACAGGAGAAGATACATTTGTGTAATTTTGGACCTGACAAAACGGACAATTACAAACTTTAAGGTTATTTTCAGTGATGTTATGGCCTTGAATTTTCCAGAATTTGAGCTGGAAATAAATTTATAAAAAATCTAGAAATTAATTTATTAAAAATTCTGGAAATTTTAATTTATAAAACATCTGAAAATAATTTATAAAAATCTGGGAAATAATTTTTAAAAATCGTTCGGACAATAATTTAAAAAAAAATCTGAAAATAAATTTATAAAAATTTAAGAAGAATAATTTTATAGAAATTCTGAAAATAATTGTAAAAAAATCTGACAAATTAATTATAAAAAATCTGGAAATAATTTATAAATATTCTGGAAAATTAATTATAAAAAATTAGGGAAATAATTTAGAAAAAATTCGGAAATAATTTATAAAATCTGGAAATCTAATTTATATTAATTCTGGAGAATAATTTATTAAAACATTCCTGAAAATATCATAGAGTTAGATAATCCTTCATGCTTATTTATAATACCGGCACGATTTCCTACACCTTCAGCAAGATTCCAGCAAGGACTCTTGCCATATTCAAGATGCGGGGTTTAGAACGCAATTCAGCAGACTAGCTATAAATGCAGCTTTTGCTTGGAGATAATGATTGCTACATTTTGCAGTGAAAGGCAAGGATAAGTGCTTCCAACAGATCCCATGAGAACTCTGCAATAGCCCTAGATTAATATAGTTAATAAATATTGATCAACGTCGTTTAACAAACGAAGTATCATCAGACTTTACAAGTGCAGCAGCTTTCATAGGGGGTTTTTAGGTATTAAAATTTTTTAAATTACATTTTTAGATTAGAATTGTATTAGTGAATATAACAACGAATTGAAAGAAATTCAGAAAAATACCAATTTTACTATTTTCCAAGTTAAATAATTTTTTAATTACTTTAAAAGTAACCATGAAATTATTGGCTATTATTTAAAATATAGGCTTAAATCTTTAAGTATTTCCTTTAAAACCAAAGCAACATAGTTTACTCCCGCCGTTAAACCAGCGCTTGTTTGAATTTCTTCACGTTGACATTCTGATTGGACCCTGCATCGGCTTACCTTTCCCTTGAGCAAATATGAAAACGCCATCATAAGTCAACAAAATCATTTCAAATTTTTGTTATCCTAAAGACAACATCAATTTCACTGTTGTCACTTCATACAAACCATCCTATTCAAAGCAATGACAATGACTGTGGTATCCCGGTTATCCCACGTCCGCATCCTGTCTGCCTTTAAAACCTCAAACCTCTCTGTTCCTAAAGTTCAGACTTACCGTTACTCAGATCAAAGAGATGGTTCTAACCACATCAAAGATTATTCACACCAAAACCTCTACAAAGAAGGCCAACAATTTAATATATCACAGATTTCTTATAGGACTTTTCCAATGGCTTTTATGTACTTCTGAAGCTCTTCGCCAAATTCAGAGTGACTTGTGAAAATTGCTCCTTAGGAAATTTAAGGGAGTAGTCATTCCTAAGCAATCCTACCATCACATGAAAACAATCTTAAGGAATCTAAATATAATTTCTCAAATTGAGATATATGAGGACCACCCCTCATAATGTCATCTGATCCTCCTTTGGTTCTTCCTCACCAGACTTTGTTCCTACTAAAGAGGAAATCATCAGAGATTCTCTAAACCTAAATCGCTGAGTACTTGACATTCATATCTTGGTCTCAACCATAACTTTAGTTTCCGGCTTGCGATAAAATAGAATTTCCATACCAACTTTAGAAATAACTACTCAGGAAAATGAGAATATGCTGTTCAGCACGTACTGGTAATTCCTCTGCCTGGCGTTGGACAAAATCAGCTATTCGATTGGGTCAATCTGATGCTAGTCATAGCTTTCTTAGAGTTCTTTTTAACATCTTCTTAAAAAAAAGGACTTTCCTATTCAATGGAAGAGATTCCACACCACACTTATTCTTAAACCAGGGAAAGAGAGCGATGCCACATGTATCGTTCTTTGGAGACGATTGCTATATTGGATAGCTTCCTAAGTTAGAATATTTGCGTATGCATCCTAATCATCGTCTCCTCCAATGATCCCTTGTAATGGATAATCTTCTCTCAGCCTACTCAGAATGCTGTCAATACTCTGATGGGTGCTCCCAACAATAATACCACTATTCAACTGATTACGAAAAATCGGAAGAGAGAAAACTATCTCATATCTTATTTGACTTGACTTGCCATGCCTGTAGTATTCCTCATAATCTACTCTGGCACACTTTCAAAGATTGGGCCTTCATCCTGATAACTATTTCAGCTTCTTCAAAGATCTCTACACTGGTATTTCTACCAGCTAACAGTTGCCCCTTGTATTTTAAACTGGCGACATGATACTATAAAAGGAGTTAAACAGGGCTGTCCTATGTCATGACTCTCTTCAGTCTTGCCATTGTGATTTCTTATTCGTGATACTGCTAAAAATACCCATTTGTTGATTTCTGATTCAATACTGCTATCCTGCATTATGCAGATGATCTTGTTCTTATGTCGACACAGTCACGTAAGAGTGCGGAGATGGCTTAACCACCATTGTCAAAACTTAGCTGAACTTTGTCATCTTAAGTTCAGGCCAATTAAATGTGGGCTTCTTCACCAGCAACAAGCGTTTTTATTCTCTAATGACATCCAAAATTTATGGGGAGAAACTTCTATATCAATTCAATAATGAAAATCTCTATGATTTATCTTTGGAGTTCCATTCGGTTGAGAAGAAGAAATGCAGCTCTTGAAAAAATTTATCTCAAATGCCATTAGTGACTTTTCCAAGATAGCTGAATCTGACCTTCATCCGGACTCAAAAAGATACAAGCCATATTAAAATTTTCTCATTCTCGTCTTGTCTACTCTATGCGGAACCCAAGATGAAAATATTCTTCATATGAAACTTACCAATTTCCTCATCATGAAACCGGTTTGATGGTTCCTCCAACCAACCTGGCTTTTGATCAGATTATCAAGAAACAGATTAAAGAGATTATTATGGCTCCTAACTCAAGTCATAACATGCTTTCCTCTACACTCCGTCCAAATCTCGGTGGACTTGGTCTTACGTGCTTTCTATTGAACGATACTAATTTTCAGGTTATTGTTCATGCTTTAGGAAGAACGGCTTCTGTCACAATATACCGGCACTGTAGCTGTTCAAGAATATCCTTGCTAAGCATGAAACTTGAACTCCACTGTGTAAACATCCTTTCGCAAGATTCAAACTTCACTCTTGAAAAAAAATGTCTTCTGATTGTGATCTACTCAAACGTACATTCCGCCCCCTCAAAACACAAGCAGATGTCACTGCGTTCTTGGTGGACTATAAGCAGTCTGAGTAACTGCCATTCAAAAGAATCGTGAAGCCACAAAATGAAAATCCACTTTTTACAGTTATGAATCTCATCTCTTTTACGGATTTCTGGTCTTGCTGATTATAATCCCCGTCTAACTAAACATTATCTTTCAACCATGATTTAAATAATATCTGTAAAACTCTTCCACAGGAAAACTGGTTTGACCTATTATCAATCTTGTGCAGTCTCGTCACTCCAAGGCCTCCTGGCTAATTTCTTGCCTGCCTTCGGATTTTTAGCAAACAAATCATTAAAACATAAAGTCCGAAAGCGATTTCCTCTTCATAGTTATAGAGCTTAGGAATAACCTATCTCAGACACTAACTATAATCCTTACAGGCCTGCAAATGCAACTGCCCACTCACTGTAGGCATGTGGAAGTCATGCAGAGACCCAAACTCATATCTTCAACCATTGTCCTGCAATGAAAGGAATCAAGAAATACAACAAACATAACCGCATTATGGAAAAAAATTGGCCTCCACCTTAAGGAATTGGGATTTCGATGTTCACCAACTGTACTGTTCCTCCACAGGTCTTGAGACTTAAGGCTGCGACCCTGATCTAGTTATTATATAGTAAAAGGAATAACAAAATTTCACATTTTTAGATATCAAGGTTCATATGATTCTCTTTGAGGGTTTCAGAAACGTTCGGAAACGATAACAGATCCAAAAATATGACCCAAATACAAAAGATCTTGTGTGCTTCAAAAATACCATAAAGATTGTCACTCTTTGATGGCAATAGCCTTGGTACCCTTGGCTCTTTGGGACCTGGCCAAATCACTTCTCTGGAAAGAATTGGACTTCAATAACAAGGAAATCCAAACAATTCTCACAACTTATTATCGAAAAAGTGATCAAAACCAAGCCATCGTATTTTTCATTGATTCATATGATTAATGAGGCCAGATTCCAATACAATTAATTGACTCCTCATTGTAGCTTTTGAGTCGAGTTTATCTATTAAACTAAACTTTTTTTGATGTTCTGCCATCTGTCTATAACAATATTGAGGTTTTTGATGCGTCCTACCTATGTTATCTTATGCTTCGGACTTATCATTCCAAGTATATTAGTTAAATAAAGTTTTTTTTTTTAAATCACATTGCGTCAAAGCCGTTCACCAGCCATCGCAATGCTTTGGTTTTAATTAAATTCAAATTATTTTAATCAAACGCAGCTCTGAACCATGTAAAACAAGCCGCTCTGAATTGCCTGCAGTTTACTGTATCTGTTGTTATTTTAAATTTTATTTTTAGGCCAATTTAATTTTGACCGTAGGGATTATAAAACATGTTCTGGACTTATGTCTGACACGTGACAGAAAAGCATTGGAGTGCTACGTCAATCTGCACGAATGCATTAATTGCCATTTTGGTGGACACGTAATCTATTTGCCAAAAAAAATTCTGGGTAATATTTGTCGAAACTTCCTAATATAGTCGTTATTTTCTTTTATTTATAGTCAGTTTGTATTGGGTAGCCTTTTAGAGTTAACTTTCTCTCATTGATGTTACGGTTGTGGCCTGTAATTAGCTGTCGATAAGATCAGGATCGAATTGCTAGTTACATCCATGTTTAAATGAGAGGGCATTATCAGTAAAGTCATCTTCATTTACTTAAATTCGAGAAGAAGACCATATCTAATTTAATTGACGCTGTGGGATTATTCCGCTGACTGGTACATTGTGTCTCGAATTATGAATTACTTTTCTTCGAATTAGTTTTTAATTATTACTTTATTTATATATTTAATATCAAAATTTCATTTAACTGAGATATTAAAAGTTTTAAAAATAAATTAGCTTTAAATTTATTGTTAACATTTTATTATAAAGAAACTTGAAAAATTTTCAAAGGGATATTTTTAATTTTACCCAATCCCCAAATGAATCTAAGTTAATCTTCTTTTATAAAATTTTTAAGTAAATTGTCCATTTCATATTGACTCCCGCCGTTTAACCAGCGCTTTTTGAATCTTCTTTCAACGTGACATTCATGGCCTTAATAAATGTTTAATTAAAAATAATTTCAAAGGATTAAAAAATGATATCCATTTGATTTGACCCTGCATCGGCTACCTCCCTTGAGCAAATTGAACTCCACATAAGCTTCAACAAAATATTTCAAATTTTTGTTATCCTAAGACAACATCAATTCACTGTTGTTCACTTCTTACAACCATCTATTCAAAGGAATGCAATGACTGTTGGTATTTTCGTTATCCACTTCGCTCACTGTCTGCTTAACACCTCAACCTCTCTGCTTTCCTAAAGTCAGACTTTACCTGACTCAGATCAAAGAGATGGGTTTAACCACATCAAAGATATTCACACCAAACCTCTCAAGAAGGCAACAAATTTAATATTTCACAGATTTCTTCATAGACTTTCCATGGGTTTTATTGATACTTCTGAAGCCTTAGCAAATTCAGAGTGAACTTGTTGAAATTGCTCCTAGGAAATTTAAGGAGGGTATCTAAGCAATCCTACCATCACATTGAAAACAATCTTAAGGAATCTAAATAATTTGCAAATGAGATATATGAGGAACCCCTATCTGTCATCATGATCTCCTTGGTTCTTCCTCACCAGACTCTTGTCCTACTAAAGAGGAAAATCATCAGATAATTTCTCTAAACCTAAATCGACTGATCTTTGACATCAATCTTCTCAACAACTTTTAGTTTCCCGGCTGCGAAGAATTCTCATACCAACTTAGAAAATAACTACTCAGGAAATTGAGGTATGCTTTCAGCCGCTACTGGTAATTCCTCTCCTGGCTTAGACAAAATAGCTATTTTCAGATTGGGATCAATCTAGAATGCGAGTCATAGCTTTCTTAGAGTTCTTTTTAAATCATCTAAAAAAAAAAGAGACATTTCCTATTCAATGGAAGAGGATTTCCACACCACACTTATTCTTAAACCAGGGAAAGAGAGCGATGCCCACATTGTGTCTTCTTTGGAGACGATTGCTATATGGATACTTTCCTTATAGAATATTTGCTATCATCCTTATATTCATCGTCTCCCTCCAATGGCATCCCTGATGGTAATCTTCTCTCACCTACTCCAGAATGCTGTCAATACCTCTGATGGGTGCTCCCAACATAATACCACTTATTCGAGTGTGTTACGATGTAAAAAATCAGAAGAGAGAAACTAACCCTCAATCTTATTTGGCTTGACCCTTGCCGATGGCCTTTGGTTAGTAATTCTCATAATTACTCTGGACACTCTTCATAAGAGGGCCTATCAAATCCATTGATTCTATTCAGCTTCTCAAAGATCTCTACACTGGTGGTTTTCTACCAGTTACAGTTGCCTTGATATTAAAACTGGCGACTTGATATCTATTAAAGGAGATTAAACAGGGTGTCCTATGTCTATTGACTCTCTTCAGTCTTGCCATTGATTTCATTATTCGTGATACTGCACTTAAAAATTACCCATTTGTGATTTCTGACTTCAATACTGCTGATGCCTCGCATATGCAGATGATCTTGTTCTTATGTCGACAAGTCAACGTAAGAAGTGCCTGAGATGCTTAACCACATGTCAACTTAAGTCTGAACCTTGTCATCTTAAGTTCAGGCCTATATAAATGTGCTTTCTTCACCAGCAACAAAGCGTTATCCTAATGACATTCAAAATTTATGGGGATAAACTTCCTATCATCAATAATGAAAATCTCTATGATTATCTTGAGTTCCATCGGTAGAACGAAGAAATGCAGTCTGGAAAAAATTATCTCAAATGCCATTTAGTGACTTTTCCAAGAAGCTGAATAGTACCTTCATCCGGCTCAAAAAACCAAGCCTATAAATTTTCATTCATTCTCGTCTGTGTCTACTCTATGCGGAACCGTAATATTTCTTCATATGAAAACTTACATTTTCCTCCATCATAAACCGGTTTGATGTGTCCTCCAAACCAACCTTGGCTTTTGATCAGATTTATCAAGAAACAGATTAAGAGATTATTATGGCTCCTAACTCAAGTCCATAACAATGCTTTCCTCTACACTCCGTCCAATCTCGGTGGACTTGGTCTTACTGCTTCTATTGACGGATACTATATTCAGGTTATGTTCATGCCTTTAGAACGCCTCAATTCGACACTGATAGCTTTCAAAATTTGCTAACATGAACTGCAACTCACTGGAAAACATCGCTTCGCCAAGATTCAAAATTTACTCTTGAAAAAATGTCTTGATTGGAATCAACGGTACTATCCCCCCTCAAAACAAAGAGATGTCACTGCGTCTTGGTGGACAAGAAGTTAGAACTGCCATTCAAAAACTTCGTGAAGCTCACAAAATGAAAATCACTTTTTACCATTGATGGAAAACTCATCTCTTTACGGATTTCTGGTCTTGCTGATTAATAAATTCGTCAAACTAAACATTATCTTCAAACCATGATTCTAAATCTAAATTCTGCAAAAACTCCTTTCACCAGGGAAAACTGTTTTACCTTTATCAATCTTGGTGCAGTCTCTCCACCCAAGGCCTCCTGGCTAAATGTTCTTGCTGCCTCGGATTTAGCAACAAAGTTATTAAAAACATAAAGGTCTCAGAAAGCGATTTCCTCTTTCATAGTTAGAGCTAGAAAATAACCTTCTCAGAACTAACTATAATACCTTACAGGCTCAAAATTGCAACTTGCCACTCACTGTAGGCAATGTGGAAGTCATTGCAGAGACCCAAAACTTCATATCCAACCATTGTCCTGCAATGAAGAATCAGAAATACAACAAACATAACCGCATTATGGAAAAAGTTGCCTCCACCTTAAGGAATTGGGATTTCGTAGTTCAATTGACTTGTCTCCACAGGGTCTTGAGACTAAGCTGCGACCTGATCTAGTTTGATTACTAGTTAAAAGGAATAACAAAAATCCACTTCTTAGATATCAAAGTTCCATATGATTCTCTTGGTGTTTAAAACCGGTCGGAAAGAAACAGATCCCCAAATATTGACCAAATACAAAAAGATCTTGCTCAAAGTTACCATAAAGATGTTACTCTTGATGGCCAATTGTCCTTGGTACCCTTGGCTCTTGGGATCCTGCCAATCCAGTTAGCTCTTTGAAAAGAAATTGGACTTAATAACAAGAATCAAACAATTTCTCACAGAGTTATTATCGAAAAAGTGATCAAAACCAGCCATCGTATTTTTCTTGATCATCATGATTGACCCGGCAAGATTCAATACTAATTTAATTGTACTCCTCATATGTTAGCCTTTTCCAAGAATCCGACGTTTCCATCTGATTAAACAGACTTTTTGTTGTTATTGAAACAATACATGTGGTCATATAACAATTAATTTGAAGGTTTTGGATGCATCTCTACCTATTTATTCTTATGGCTTCGGACTTATCATCCAAGTATATTTAGTTAAATAAAGTTTATTTTTTTTTTATTCTCCTCATCTTTTTGTTTTTTTTCTCTCCGCTATCAAGTAGGTGGCAAAGTCAAGAGCGCTCTATCAGGTACGCAACCCAAAATGCGCTCTGATTCTTTACCTATCTTAGGAGCATGTCCGGTTGCTCCCAGTGGCTCTCTCATGCCTGAGTTTCTCACGCGTTGCGGATTACAGATTTGTTACTCTAATCTCAAACGCACACTCCGAATCCGGAACGAAATCACAAAATCATAAGCCCTAACCCGGTCGATTAAGTCCCACTACGTCGAGTCGACAAGAAGAGTATGCACATTTCACGACTCCCTTTTAAGTTGCCCAACAGAACAGATTATTCCCAAACATGCCCTAATTCCATATTCACCATCAAAGCTTCTTGTTAAGCCCATCATACTCCACTGAAGGGTCCTAGGAGGCTCAATCCTGACATCATGAACGACCGCGCTCTGAATCGTCACCCCAATACGCTAATACCGCGCGATGCGACTTCTCCACGTAGTATTAGGACACACTTGCTGTCCGGTCATCTTCCTGAACGCGACGTCTTCTCTGGCATTCCCGATCCATGTCGAAGAGCAGCTGTGCGTGCGTTCTGACCGTTGTCCAACAACGTTTCCCATTCTCTGCAGTGCCACGCCTTGTAATTCGGGCATCTCGCCGTATATTACTACTTTGTGTACCCTTCTGCGGTTACCTATCTGTTCAAGCAGTGCAACGGCTCGCCCGATCAGGTAGTGCCCAAGCTTGCCTTCGGCGTCAGAAACTGTTTGCTCGAAGTACAAGCGACATGGGGCTCTGAAATTCTTCGGTCTCCTTAATAACGTGGTCTGTAGCCCTCCAAGTGATCACGGACCAAGTGCCACTCCGGTGGCGCTCCTGGACTCGACATAACTCCGGCGCCGCCTACTGTTCCTCCGTTTTACCGAAGGTACGGATCTAGGTTTGGCCGACTTTCCCACCTACATTGTTCTAAGGCTATAGGCTGCTCACCTTGGAGACCTGCTGCGGATATCGGTACGGCTTGAAACGAAATTTATAACTGCTCCCTCAGATTTCAAGGGCCATCAGGGGCGCTTCGGACACACAAGAACGCGGTGCTTTTGACATTTCACATCCCTTTTCCAGATAACCTGATTCTAGGGACATGTTATGTATACAAAGAAAAGAGAACTCTTCCCGAAACACTGATGACGTCTCTGAGATCGCTTGTGTTGCCACCTTGTGTTGCCGAAACAACCAAATTTCCGTATTCAAGTTCAGTAATGTTAACTGATTCCCTTTCGCTTCAAGAGGCTAAATCAATTATAAACACTATTGCTAATGTCTATCACCTCTTTCTGATAACTGAATTATCAGATCGCTTAGGACCGACTAACCCATGTTCAAATGCTGTTGACATGGAACCCTTCTCCACTTCAGTCTTCAAGGATCTCACTTGAATAATTGCTACTACTACCAAGATCTGTACCGTGACCGCTCCACTCTGACTTACGCCAGTAGCTTCTTAGCAACCACGGCACCCTCCTACACGATATCGTTTACTCGTTTTGTAAACTTACGATATCGATCCGGTATAGGTCCAACGCTACAGCGCCATCCATTTCAGGGCTGGTTGATTCGGCAGGTGAGTTGTTACACACTCCTTAGCGGATGACGACTTCCATGTCCACCGTCCTGCTGTCTTTATCAACAACACCTTTTGTGGTTCTCATGAGCGTTATGTTAGGCACCTTAACCAGATGTTTGGTTCATCCCACATCGCCAGTTCTGCTTACCAAAAATGGCCCACTAGACATTGTATTCGATGCACATCTTCAATGAAGAAAGACGCACTTCGAACCCATTTAAAGTTTGAGAATAAGTTGAGGACATTTCGTCCCCAATACTTCTAATCATTCGCTTTACCATAAAACTACAATAACAAATGTCAGCTATCCTGAGGGAAACTTCGGAGGGAACCAGCTACTAGATGGTTCGATTAGTCTTTCGCCCCTATACTCATGTCCGACGATCGATTTGCACGTCAGAACCGCGGCGGTCCTCCACCAGAGTTTCCTCTGGCTTCAACCTGCACAAGCATAGTTCACCATCTTTCGGGTCTCTACATGATCGCTCAAACTCCGCCCAGATGCGAACATCTTTAGACGGGTCGATGTTGCACTCAGTGTTGCCACGAGGTCACATCACAGTTTACCGAGGTAACCTTTACATTAATTACGCCGTGGGGTTTCGTAAGGCCCTTTGACTCGCGATCATATAAAACTCCTTGGTCCGTGTTTCAAGACGGGACGAGTAGTAACCTACATACACTGCAGACTTTAGATCAACACATCGATCATGAAAAACATCAACAATTCACAAATAGCCTATTATTAGTCTATTAAAGAATCATCAACATTAAACAATCAATTTCTGTCAATCGCAATCACCAATAAATCATTTAACCGTGTAACCAGCTATAAAACCATTCCCGAAGGAATGATCACCTTCAAAATTACGACAGAAAAAAGACGCTATCGGTCGCAGTACTGTTATACAGAAAGTGCATCAACCGCATATTAAGATCTCGATAAAAGCGATTCCTAGTGGGATTTCGCAAAAATCAAGAAAACACGCAGTTAACTGAATCCCATACAACATCTTCGGCTTCACTCGTTTACCTCTAAGCGATTTCACGTACTATTTAACTCTCTCTTCAAAGTTCTTTTCAACTTTCCCTCACGGTACTTGTTGCTATCGGACTCACACAAGTATTTAGCCTTAGATGGAGTTTACCACCCAATTTGGACTGCATTCTCAAACAATCCGACTCATAGGAAGCATCAATAATAGTTTCAAACACTCCAACGGGCCTAACACCTCTATGGACAACATCACAATCAAGTGAATTTGGAGTATCATCTTCAATTAAAAACGCAACCTTTACACCACAATTNAAAAATAATAATAATAATAATAATAATAATAATAATTTTTTTGACAAAAATTTTTTCAATAATAATATAAATAATAATAAAAAATTTTTTGTCAATAAAATAATATAATAATAATAATAATAATTTTTTGACAAAATTTTTGGGTCAATAAAAATAATAATAATAATAATAATAATAATAATAATAATTTTTTGACAAAATTTTTGGTCAATAAAAATAATAATAATAATAATAATAATTTTTTGACAAAAATTTTTGGTTCAATAAAAATAAATAATAATAATAATAATAATAATTTTTTTACAATTCATTATTATTATTGTTAATAATTTTCTGTAAATTATTTTAAAAAATTGATAAATTTTGATTTATTTGATGACAACATTAAAAAATTTCCCCAAAAGTTTCCAAAAAAATTTTGGGATTAAATATTACATAATTTCTTACTAACTGTTAAATGAAATTTAATTAATTAACTTTTAAATTAATATAACTTTGTTTCCAATAATTAAATAAGGCAAATAAACTGTCCGTCTTATTTTATATTTTTTGTTCTTTCTAATGATATATAAATCATATTATCGAACCTAAAATTAAAGAAACCGAAACACATTTTATTAAAAAAATTATTGCACTAAAATTTATGACAAAGATATTTTTGCAAGTATTACATCATTGCATAATAATTTAAGTAAAATTTTAATTAATTTTCAAATTAATATAACTTTTTTCATCTGAGACATATACGAAAAGTAAGGAATGGATCTGATTTCCCTTTTCTTTGCTCTTTCTAATAATATGTAAATCATATTAATACACCTTAAATTAAAGAAAATAATAATTTTTTAAGAAAATTATAAATTAAGGAAAACTCCCAGCCTCCGATAAACTTAAACCTCGAATAACTTTGTGAATAATAAAGTTTTTGGTATATTTAAACTGATTCCTACTCAACTTTTTACGCTCTTTCATTAGATATATAATTCAATTCAGTACAATGTGTATTTCTTCAAACTCCCAGCGGCCAAATCCAAAAATTAAAGGAAACCTCTCATAAACTTAAATTTAGTCATAACTTTAGTAAAAATTGAGATATATAAGAGATTTTAGTATGATTCGATGTAGAATTTTTTTCTCTAACTGATAATTATATAAACATTTAATAATATCAGCAAAAAGTGATAATTATGTTTAATCACGTGTATTTTTAATGAACCAACATAAATGTCTAAACTATTGCTAAAAAATTTAAATTTGAAATAAAATTAGTACATTTAACAGAGAATAAAAATTATACTAGAAAAAGCAATTTGAGCTTAATAAACATAATAAATACAAACAAAAAGATAAAAAAATTTTAAAATTTTTACACAAATTTTCAAAGAGAAATGCCCTAAATTTCTTATTTTTAACCGTTTTTGATAAATTTTTTCGCTAACCATATTAAGAAAACAGTTTTACATCTAAATAAAATATATTTTGGAAACAATAAATTAATACTAAGTCGCCGGTTTCAGGAATGCTACCCAAGGTATATATCCACAGTATATATGTGAGCTGACTATTTAATTATAGTTGATTATTGAAATATACTGATTGATTATTTGTTGGCTCATATAAAATCTATCAATTGTTAATACAATTGTGGATCAGTACAGAATATTTTGTTAGTAGCCCTACAGCCAACGCAGCGATAATCCTTAAATAATCTTTATGATTGTTTACGTTTATACATATTCGTCCGGGTGAATATAGCAGCATTGTAGCAGTTGCAATTTCATTTTCTCTGTCCAGGCCTGTATCTTGTCAGATTTAATTGATTAATTTCAATTAATTACCTATCATTTATGAGGGTTTAACGAATAAAGAAATAGTTGCTTTGCAATTATACGAATGACCTAATGTAGCTGTGTTTAAATATGCAGTTATGCGATTGAATATTAACGAAATGACTCGCTTAGGCGGTCGTATATATATAAATATCTGGTTGATCCTGCCAGTAGTCATATGCTTATCTCAAAGATTAAGCCATGCATGTCTAAGTACACAGTTTTATAAACTGAAACCGCGGATGGCTCATTATAACAGCTATTATTTAAGAGATATAATCTATTTGCCACAAGATAACTGTGGTAATTCTAGAGCTAATATTTTAAAGAATGCCGTGACTCACGAAGCGGCGGATTTATTAGATCAAAACTAACCTGTCGCAAGGCAGAATTTTGATGACTCTGGATAACTTCACTGATCGTACAACCTTAGTGTTGACGACGAATCTCTTGAAATGGCTGACTATCAACTTTCGATGGTAAGATCAAAGCTTACCATGGTTGTAACGGGTAACGGGGAATCAGTGTTCGATTCCGGAGAGGGAGCCTGAGAAACGGCTACCACATCCACGGAAGGCAGCAGGCGCGAAAATTACCCAATACCGGTTCGGTGAGGTAGTGACAATAAATAACAATATGGGCCCTAGTGGTTTCATAATTGCAATGAGAATATTTTAAATACTTTATCAAGTATCAATTGGAGGGCAAGTCTGGCCAGCAGCCGCGGTAATTCCAGCTCCAAAAGCGTATATTAAAGTTGTTGCAGTTAAAAAGCTCGTAGTTGAAATTGAGGAAATGATTCTTTATGAGGTCTATGACCGAGTGTTGAATCTTCCTTCACCGTCGTGTATATTGTTAAGTCACTTTATTGGGATTTTTCAATAACCGACAAGTTTACTTTGAAAAAATTAGAGTGCTTAAAGCAGGCTTATGCCTGCATATTGTTGCATGGAATAATGAAATAAGACTTCGGTTTTATTTTGTTGGTTTTCGAAACTGAAGTAATGATTAAAAGAGACTGCCGGGGGCATATGTATGCTGGTGCTAGAGGTGAAATTCTGAGACCATCAGCAGACAATCTACTGCGAAAGCATTTGCCAAGAATGTTTTCATTAATCAAGAACGAAAGTCAGAGGATCGAAGACGATCAGATACCGTCCTAGTTCTGACCATAAACTATGCCAACTGACAGTTAGCGATGATAATTTATCATCTTGCTAGAAGTCACCGGGAAACCAAAGTCTTTGGGTTCCGGGGAAGTATGGTTGCAAAGCTGAAACTTAAAGGAATTGACGGAAGGGCACCACCAGGAGTGGAGCCTGCGGCTTAATTTGACTCAACACGGGAAATCTCACCCGGTCCGGACACTGTGAGGATTGACAGATTGATAGCTCTTTCTTGATTCGGTGGGTGGTGGTGCATGGCCGTTCTTAGTTGGTGGAGCGATTTGTCAGGTTAATTCCGATAACGAACGAGACTCTAACTTGCTAAATAGTGTATTTATTTTAACTCGTAAATGATCACTTCTTAGAAGAATAAATAGCGTCTAGCTAAATGAAAAAGAGCAATAACAGGTCTGTGATGCCCTTAGATGTCCGGGGCCGCACGCGCGCTACAATGGCAGTTCCAACAAGTATCCCTTACTAGAAATAGTTGGGCAATCTTGTGAAACACTGTCGTATCAGGGATTGCGAATTGTAATTATTTCGCATGAACGAGGAATTCCTAGTAAGCGCAAGTCACTAGCTTGCGCTGATTACGTCCCTGCCCTTTGTACACACCGCCCGTCGCTACTACCGATTGAATGGTTTAGTGAGATTGTTGGATTCTGGTCTAAGAAATGGCAACATTTCTATGAATGGGAAAAGACACTCAAACTTGATCATTTAGAGGAAGTAAAAGTCGTAACAAGGTTTCCGTAGGTGAACCTGCGGAAGGATCATTATTAGTTCATAACAGTTTAACTCGTAACTAAAATTAGTGTATCATGATACTGATGCATCAATGCTATTTTGAGTTGTAAGCAAATGTGAATTGATTTTTCGGGTCAATTCTATTTTGCAATAGGTTCAGGATACAACTTGGCTTAGCATTAAACTCTTTCTCAGGGTGCCTATCGTGTGAATAGAAATATTTGCGTGGCAAGTACAGTGCATACTTTAAATTGGCGTATGCAATACGGATTTTGAATTTATTCATTATCTGGCACTGATCTAAACAATATCAAGCGTGATCAAGATATTGTGCAAGGCTTAAATATTTCAGTAAAGATTGTTTACGTATTTGTCCGAGTCGCGACTACCTGATGCTTTGTAGGTTAATACCGAAATTGTTGCGATAAATCTTGGATTGGCTATAAATATGTTTACAAATTGAAAGAGAGCCCTGAGAACGTCTATAATTTAATTTTATAATAGTATTGCAAAAGCAATACGGGTCCTCGATTTCATTATTGAGTTGATCAAAATAGAGTATGGATCGCCTAATAGCATCTGTATTAATAACCACTTTAAGCGATGGATCACTCGGCTCACACGTCGATGAAGAACGTAGCAAAATACGTGAATTAATGTAAAATGCACAACGCTCTGATCATTGACAATTTGAACGCAAATGGCGGCTATTGGTAAACCTTTAGCCACGGCTGTCTGAGGGTCGGCATTGTATTTATCATTACGTTCAATAGTAATGTTTTGAGGGGTTCACTTTTGGCGTTTATTTTGTCGAAAGTGCCTCTTTAAGGTGATAGTGTATTTCGGTACACCTCTATGGAAACATAGAGTTTATGTTGAATTCGTAATTTATTGCGTTTTTAACAAATCGAGTATGTGGAATGTTCTGGATTATTAAAATTACTTTCGGTTTTAATTAGCTGGAGCCACGGCTTTATGAGTTGTGCTCTAGTGATACGTTAGTAAGAGTAAATACAATTTATTTTAAGGAACATTCATTATGCATATTTGATTTATTACCCGACCTCAGATCAGACGAGATTACCCGCTGAACTTAAGCATATCATTAAGCGGAGGAAAAGAAAACTAAGGATTTCCCCAGTAGTGGCGAACGACCGGAATTAGCCCAGCACCGAATCCTGTATCTTTGATATTGGGAATTGTGGGTGTAAAGGTTGCGTTTTTAATTGAAGATGATACTCCAAATTCACTTGATTGTGATGTTGTCCATAGAGGGTGTTAGGCCCGTTGGAGTGTTTGAAACTATTATTGATGCTTCCTATGAGTCGGATTGTTTGAGAATGCAGTCCAAATTGGGTGGTAAACTCCATCTAAGGCTAAATACTTGTGTGAGTCCGATAGCAAACAAGTACCGTGAGGGAAAGTTGAAAAGAACTTTGAAGAGAGAGTTAAATAGTACGTGAAATCGCTTAGAGGTAAACGAGTGAAGCCGAAGATGTTGTATGGGATTCAGTTAACTGCGTGTTTTCTTGATTTTTGCGAAATCCCACTAGGAATCGCTTTTATCGAGATCTTAATATGCGGTTGATGCACTTTCTGTATAACAGTACTGCGACCGATAGCGTCTTTTTTGTCGTAATTTTGAAGGTGATCATTCCTTCGGGAATGGTTTTATAGCTGGTTACACGGTTAAATGATTTATTGGTGATTGCGATTGACAGAAATTGATTGGTTTAATGTTGATGATTCTTTAATAGACTAATAATAGGCTATTTGTGAATTGTTGATGTTTTTCATGATCGATGTGTTGATCTAAAGTCTGCAGTGTATGTAGGTTACTTACTCGTCCCGTCTTGAAACGGACCAAG
>JACMZG010000646.1:22500-28017 GCA_018340805.1 Microvelia longipes
TTATAGTTGATTAGTTGAAATATACTGATTGATTATTTGTTGGCTCATATAAAATCTATCAATTGTTAATACAATTGTGGATCAGTACAGAATATTTTGTTAGTAGCCCTACAGCCAACGCAGCGATAATCCTTAAATAATCTTTATGATTGTTTACGTTTATACATATTCGTCCGGGTGAATATAGCAGCAGCATTGTAGCAGTTGCAATTTCATTTTCTCTGTCCAGGCCTGTATCTTGTCAGATTTAATTGATTAATTCAATTAATTACCTATCATTTATGAGGGTTTAACGAATAAAGAAATAGTTGCTTTGCAATTATAACGAATGACCTAATGTAGCTGTGTTTAAATATGCAGTTATGCGATTGAATATTAACGAAATGACTCGCTTAGGCGGTCGTATATATATAAATATCTGGTTGATCCTGCCAGTAGTCATATGCTTATCTCAAAGATTAAGCCATGCATGTCTAAGTACACAGTTTTATAAACTGAAACCGCGGATGGCTCATTATAACAGCTATTATTTAGAGATATAATCTATTTGCACAAGATAACTGTGGTAATTCTAGAGCTAATATTTTAAAGAATGCCGTGACTCACGAAGCGGCGGATTTATTAGATCAAAACTAACCTGTCGCAAGGCAGAATTTTGATGACTCTGGATAACTTCACTGATCGTACAACCTTAGTGTTGACGACGAATCTCTTGAAATGGCTGACCTATCAACTTTCGATGGTAAGATCAAAGCTTACCATGGTTGTAACGGGTAACGGGGAATCAGTGTTCGATTCCGGAGAGGGAGCCTGAGAAACGGCTACCACATCCACGGAAGGCAGCAGGCGCGAAAATTACCCAATACCGGTTCGGTGAGGTAGTGACAATAAATAACAATATGGGCCCTAGTGGTTTCATAATTGCAATGAGAATATTTTAAATACTTTATCAAGTATCAATTGGAGGGCAAGTCTGGTGCCAGCAGCCGCGGTAATTCCAGCTCCAAAAGCGTATATTAAAGTTGTTGCAGTTAAAAAGCTCGTAGTTGAAATTGAGGAAATGATTCTTTATGAGGTCTATGACCGAGTGTTGAATCTTCCTTCACCGTCGTGTATATTGTTAAGTCACTTTATTGGGATTTTTCAATAACCGACAAGTTTACTTTGAAAAAATTAGAGTGCTTAAAGCAGGCTTATGCCTGCATATTGTTGCATGGAATAATGAAATAAGACTTCGGTTTTATTTTGTTGGTTTTCGAAACTGAAGTAATGATTAAAAGAGACTGCCGGGGGCATATGTATGCTGGTGCTAGAGGTGAAATTCTGAGACCATCAGCAGACAATCTACTGCGAAAGCATTTGCCAAGAATGTTTTCATTAATCAAGAACGAAAGTCAGAGGATCGAAGACGATCAGATACCGTCCTAGTTCTGACCATAAACTATGCCAACTGACAGTTAGCGATGATAATTTATCATCTTGCTAGAAGTCCCGGGAAACCAAAGTCTTTGGGTTCCGGGGGAAGTATGGTTGCAAAGCTGAAACTTAAAGGAATTGACGGAAGGGCACCACCAGGAGTGGAGCCTGCGGCTTAATTTGACTCAACACGGGAAATCTCACCCGGTCCGGACACTGTGAGGATTGACAGATTGATAGCTCTTTCTTGATTCGGTGGGTGGTGGTGCATGGCCGTTCTTAGTTGGTGGAGCGATTTGTCAGGTTAATTCCGATAACGAACGAGACTCTAACTTGCTAAATAGTGTATTTATTTTAACTCGTAAATGATCACTTCTTAGAAGAATAAATAGCGTCTAGCTAAATGAAAAAGCAATAACAGGTCTGTGATGCCCTTAGATGTCCGGGGCCGCACGCGCGCTACAATGGCAGTTCCAACAAGTATCCCTTACTAGAAATAGTTGGGCAATCTTGTGAAACACTGTCGTATCAGGGATTGCGAATTGTAATTATTTCGCATGAACGAGGAATTCCTAGTAAGCGCAAGTCACTAGCTTGCGCTGATTACGTCCCTGCCCTTTGTACACACCGCCCGTCGCTACTACCGATTGAATGGTTTAGTGAGATTGTTGGATTCTGGTCTAAGAAATGGCAACATTTCTATGAATGGGAAAAGACACTCAAACTTGATCATTTAGAGGAAGTAAAAGTCGTAACAAGGTTTCCGTAGGTGAACCTGCGGAAGGATCATTATTAGTTCATAACAGTTTAACTCGTAACTAAAATTAGTGTATCATGATACTGATGCATCAATGCTATTTTGAGTTGTAAGCAAATGTGAATTGATTTTTCGGGTCAATTCTATTTTGCAATAGGTTCAGGATACAACTTGGCTTAGCATTAAACTCTTTCTCAGGGTGCCTATGTCGTGTGAATAGAAATATTTGCGTGGCAAGTACAGTGCATACTTTAAATTGGCGTATGCAATACGGATTTTGAATTTATTCATTATCTGGCACTGATCTAAACAATATCAAAGCGTGATCAAGATATTGTGCAAGGCTTAAATATTTCAGTAAAGATTGTTTACGTATTTGTCCGAGTCGCGACTACCTGATGCTTTGTAGGTTAATACCGAAATTGTTGCGATAAATCTTGGATTGGCTATAAATATGTTTACAAAATTGAAAGAGAGCCCTGAGAACGTCTATAATTTAATTTTATAATAGTATTGCAAAAGCAATACGGGTCCTCGATTTCATTATTGAGTTGATCAAAATAGAGTATGGATCGCCTAATAGCATCTGTATTAATAACCACTTTAAGCGATGGATCACTCGGCTCACACGTCGATGAAGAACGTAGCAAAATACGTGAATTAATGTAAAATGCACAACGCTCTGATCATTGACAATTTGAACGCAAATGGCGGCTATTGGTAAACCTTTAGCCACGGCTGTCTGAGGGTCGGCATTGTATTTATCATTACGTTCAATAGTAATGTTTTGAGGGGTTCACTTTTGGCGTTTATTTTGTCGAAAGTGCCTCTTTAAGGTGATAGTGTATTTCGGTACACCTCTATGGAAACATAGAGTTTATGTTGAATTCGTAATTTATTGCGTTTTTAACAAATCGAGTATGTGGAATGTTCTGGATTATTAAAATTACTTTCGGTTTTAATTAGCTGGAGCCACGGCTTTATGAGTTGTGCTCTAGTGATACGTTAGTAAGAGTAAATAATCAATTTATTTTAAGGAACATTCATTATGCATATTTGATTTATTACCCGACCTCAGATCAGACGAGATTACCCGCTGAACTTAAGCATATCATTAAGCGGAGGAAAAGAAACTAACAAGGATTTCCCCAGTAGTGGCGAACGACCGGGAATTAGCCCAGCACCGAATCCTGTATCTTTGATATTGGGAATTGTGGTGTAAAGGTTGCGTTTTTAATTGAAGATGATACTCCAAATTCACTTGATTGTGATGTTGTCCATAGAGGGTGTTAGGCCCGTTGGAGTGTTTGAAACTATTATTGATGCTTCCTATGAGTCGGATTGTTTGAGAATGCAGTCCAAATTGGGTGGTAAACTCCATCTAAGGCTAAATACTTGTGTGAGTCCGATAGCAAACAAGTACCGTGAGGGAAAGTTGAAAGAACTTTGAAGAGAGAGTTAAATAGTACGTGAAATCGCTTAGAGGTAAACGAGTGAAGCCGAAGATGTTGTATGGGATTCAGTTAACTGCGTGTTTTCTTGATTTTTGCGAAATCCCACTAGGAATCGCTTTTATCGAGATCTTAATATGCGGTTGATGCACTTTCTGTATAACAGTACTGCGACCGATAGCGTCTTTTTTCTGTCGTAATTTTGAAGGTGATCATTCCTTCGGGAATGGTTTTATAGCTGGTTACACGGTTAAATGATTTATTGGTGATTGCGATTGACAGAAATTGATTGGTTTAATGTTGATGATTCTTTAATAGACTAATAATAGGCTATTTGTGAATTGTTGATGTTTTTCATGATCGATGTGTTGATCTAAAGTCTGCAGTGTATGTAGGTTACTTACTCGTCCCGTCTTGAAACACGGACCAAGGAGTTTTATGATCGCGAGTCAAAGGGCCTTACGAAACCCCACGGCGTAATTAATGTAAAGGTTTACCTCGGTAAACTGTGATGTGACCTCGTGGCAAACTGAGTGCAACATCGACCCGTCTAAAGATGTTCGCATCTGGGCGGAGTTTGAGCGATCATGTAGAGACCCGAAAGATGGTGAACTATGCTTGTGCAGGTTGAAGCCAGAGGAAACTCTGGTGGAGGACCGCCGCGGTTCTGACGTGCAAATCGATCGTCGGACATGAGTATAGGGGCGAAAGACTAATCGAACCATCTAGTAGCTGGTTCCCTCCGAAGTTTCCCTCAGGATAGCTGACATTTGTTATTGTAGTTTTACCTGGTAAAGCGAATGATTAGAAGTATTGGGGACGAAATGTCCTCAACTTATTCTCAAACTTTAAATGGGTTCGAAGTGCGTCTTTCTTCATTGAAGATGTGCATCGAATACAAGTGTCTAGTGGGCCATTTTTGGTAAGCAGAACTGGCGATGTGGGATGAACCAAACATCTGGTTAAGGTGCCTAACATAACGCTCATGAGAACCCACAAAGGTGTTGTTTGATAAAGACAGCAGGACGGTGGACATGGAAGTCGTCATCCGCTAAGGAGTGTGTAACAACTCACCTGCCGAATCAACCAGCCCTGAAAATGGATGGCGCTGTAGCGTTGGACCTATACCGGATCGATATCGTAAGTTTACAAAACGAGTAAACGATATCGTGTAGGAGGGTGCCGTGGTTGCTAAGAAGCTACTGGCGTAAGTCAGAGTGGAGCGGTCACGGGTACAGATCTTGGTAGTAGTAGCAATTATTCAAGTGAGATCCTTGAAGACTGAAGTGGAGAAGGGTTCCATGTCAACAGCATTTGAACATGGGTTAGTCGGTCCTAAGCGATCTGGTAATTCAGTTATCAGAAAGAGGTGATAGACATTAGCAATAGTGTTTATAATTGATTTTAGCCTCTTGAAGCGAAAGGGAATCAGTTTAATATTACTGAACTTGAATATGGAAATTTGGTTGTTTCGGCAACACAAGGTGGTAACACAAGCGATCTCAGAGACGTCATCAGGTGTTTTGGGAAGAGTTCTCTTTTCTTTGTATACATAAACATGTCCCTAGAATCAGGTTATCTGGAGAAAGGGATGTGAAATGTTAAAAGCATCACGTTTCACGTGATGTCCGAAGCGCTCTTGATGGCCCTTGAAAATCTGAGGGAGCAGTTATAAATTTCATATCAATCCGTACCGATATCCGCAGCAGGTCTCCTAGGTGAGCAGCCTATAGTCTTAGAACAATGTAGGTAAGGGAAGTCGGCAAATTAGATCCGTACCTTCGGTAAAAGGATTGGCTCTAGGGATCGGGCATGGTGGGCTTTATCAAGAAGTCGATTGAAACGAGAGTGGGTTGTTATTGATTGAGCTTAGGGCAACTTGAGTTTGATTGA
>JACMZG010000647.1:0-16126 GCA_018340805.1 Microvelia longipes
ACGTCAAATCAAATACACAACTTGTATTAAAATCAAAATACTGTTTATCATTTGAATTATTTATAAAATCAAAATTACGAGACAGACATGTGTGAAATTGATGGTAATTTGAAAAACGAAAATTACGTGTAGGTAAAACTGAAAAGAAAACATTTTACGTAAACATTTGTCATCCGTCTTTGAAAATGTTTACTAAACAAACAACTAAAATTGAAAAATAATTTATACATTGATTTCTTGTGAAATTATCAATCCCTGATGGTCTAGCGGTTAGGATTCCTGGCTCTCACCCAGGCGGCCCGGGTTCGACTCCCGGTCAGGGAATATTTTTTTTCAATTGCAATTTTTTACTATATCAACATGACAACAATGTAAAAGTTGGTATTTGATGAAAAATTATTATTCATAACTCAAAATCAAAATTACACAACTTGTATTAAATCAAAATACTGTTTATCATTTGAAATTATTATAAAATCAAAATTACGAGACAGACATGTGTGAAATTGATGGTAATTTGAAAACGAAAATTACGTGTAGGTAAAACTGAAAAAAGAAACCATTTTACGTAAACATTTGTCATCCGTCTTTGAAAATGTTACTAAACAAACAACTAAAATTGAAAATAATTTATACATTGATTCTTGTAAAATTATCAATCCCTGATGGTCTAGCGGTTAGGATTCCTGGCTCTCACCCAGGCGGCCCGGGTTCGACTCCCGGTCAGGGAATATTTTTTTCAATTGCAATTTTTTTACTATATCAACATGACAACAATGTAAAAGTTGGTATTTGATGAAAAATTATTTATCATAACTCAAATCAAATTACACAACTTGTATTAAAATCAAAATACTGTTTATCATTTGAAATTATTTATAAAATCAAAATTACGAGACAGACATGTGTGAAATTGATGGTAATTTGAAAACGAAAATTACGTGTAGGTAAAACTGAAAAAAGAAAACATTTTACGTAAACATTTGTCATCCGTCTTTGAAAATGTTTACTAAACAAACAACTAAAATTGAAAATAATTTATACATTGATTCTTTGTAAAATTATCAATCCCTGATGGTCTAGCGGTTAGGATTCCTGGCTCTCACCCAGGCGGCCCGGGTTCGACTCCCGGTCAGGGAATATTTTTTTTCAATTGCAATTTTTTACTATATCAACATGACAACAATGTAAAAGTTGGTATTTGATGAAAAATTATTATTCATAACTCAAAATCAAATTACACAACTTGTATTAAAAATCAAAATACTGTTTATCATTTGAAATTATTTATAAAATCAAAATTACGAGACAGACATGTGTGAAATTGATGGTAATTTGAAAACGAAAATTACGTGTAGGTAAACTGAAAAAAGAAAACATTTTACGTAAACATTTTCATCCGTCTTGAAAATGTTTACTAAACAAACAACTAAAATTGAAAATAATTTATACATTGATTCTTGTAAATTATCAATCCCTGATGGTCTAGCGGTTAGGATTCCTGGCTCTCACCCAGGCGGCCCGGGTTCGACTCCCGGTCAGGGAATATTTTTTTTTTCAATTGCAATTTTTTACTATATCAACATGACAACAATGTAAAAAGTTGGTATTTGATGAAAAATTATTATTCATAACTCAAAATCAAATTACACAACTTGTATTAAAATCAAAATACTGTTTATCATTTGAAATTATTTATAAAATCAAAATTACGAGACAGACATGTGTGAAATTGATGGTAATTTGAAAACGAAAATTACGTGTAGGTAAAACTGAAAAAGAAACATTTTACGTAAACATTTGTCATCCGTCTTTGAAAATGTTTACTAAACAAACAACTAAAATTGAAAATAATTTATACATTGATTCTTGTAAAAATTATCATCCCTGATGGTCTAGCGGTTAGGATTCCTGGCTCTCACCCAGGCGGCCCGGGTTCGACTCCCGGTCAGGGAATATTTTTTTTTCAATTGCAATTTTTTACTATATCAACATGACAACAATGTAAAGTTGGTATTTGATGAAAAATTATTATTCATAACTCAAAATCAAATTACACAACTTGTATTAAAATCAAAATACTGTTTATCATTTGAAATTATTTATAAAATCAAAAATTACGAGACAGACATGTGTGAAATTGATGGTAATTTGAAAACGAAAATTACGTGTAGGTAAAACTGAAAAAAGAAAACATTTTACGTAAACATTTGTCATCCGTCTTTGAAAATGTTTACTAAACAAACAACTAAAATTGAAAATAATTTATACATTGATTCTTGTAAAATTATCAATCCCTGATGGTCTAGCGGTTAGGATTCCTGGCTCTCACCCAGGCGGCCCGGGTTCGACTCCCGGTCAGGGAATATTTTTTTCAATTGCAATTTTTTTACTATATCAACATGACAACAATGTAAAAGTTGGTATTTGATGAAAAATTATTATTCATAACTCAAAATCAAATTACACAACTTGTATTAAAATCAAAAATACTGTTTATCATTTGAAATTATTTATAAAATCAAAATTACGAGACAGACATGTGTGAAATTGATGGTAATTTGAAAACGAAAATTACGTGTAGGTAAAACTGAAAAAAGAAAACATTTTACGTAAACATTTGTCATCCGTCTTTGAAAATGTTTACTAAACAAACAACTAAAATTGAAAATAATTTATACATTGATTCTTGTAAAATTATCAATCCCTGATGGTCTAGCGGTTAGGATTCCTGGCTCTCACCCAGGCGGCCCGGGTTCGACTCCCGGTCAGGGAATATTTTTTTTCAATTGCAATTTTTTACTATATCAACATGACAACAATGTAAAAGTTGGTATTTGATGAAAAATTATTATTCATAACTCAAAATCAAATTACACAACTTGTATTAAAATCAAAATACTGTTTATTCATTTGAAATTATTTATAAATCAAAATTACGAGACAGACATGTGTGAAATTGATGGTAATTTGAAAACGAAAATTACGTGTAGGTAAAACTGAAAAAAGAAACATTTTACGTAAACATTTGTCATCCGTCTTGAAAATGTTTACTAAACAAACAACTAAAATTGAAAATAATTTATACATTGATTCTTGTAAATTATCAATCCCTGATGGTCTAGCGGTTAGGATTCCTGGCTCTCACCCAGGCGGCCCGGGTTCGACTCCCGGTCAGGGAATATTTTTTCAATTGCAATTTTTTTACTATATCAACATGACAACAATGTAAAAGTTGGTATTTGATGAAAAATTATTATTCATAACTCAAAATCAAATTACACACTTGTATTAAAATCAAAATACTGTTTATCATTTGAAATTATTTATAAAATCAAAATTACGAGACAGACATGTGTGAAATTGATGGTAATTTGAAAACGAAAATTACGTGTAGGTAAAACTGAAAAAAGAAACATTTTACGTAAACATTTGTCATCCGTCTTTGAAAATGTTTACTAAACAAACAACTAAAATTGAAAATAATTTATACATTGATTCTTGTAAAATTATCAATCCCTGATGGTCTAGCGGTTAGGATTCCTGGCTCTCACCCAGGCGGCCCGGGTTCGACTCCCGGTCAGGGAATATTTTTTTTCAATTGCAATTTTTTACTATATCAACATGACAACAATGTAAAAGTTGGTATTTGATGAAAAATTATTATTCATAACTCAAAATCAAATTACACAACTTGTATTAAAATCAAAATACTGTTTATCATTTGAAATTATTTATAAAATCAAAATTACGAGACAGACATGTGTGAAATTGATGGTAATTTGAAAACGAAAATTACGTGTAGGTAAAACTGAAAAAAGAAAACATTTTACGTAAACATTTGTCATCCGTCTTTGAAAATGTTTACTAAACAAACAACTAAAATTGAAAATAATTTATACATTGATTCTTGTAAAATTATCAATCCCTGATGGTCTAGCGGTTAGGATTCCTGGCTCTCACCCAGGCGGCCCGGGTTCGACTCCCGGTCAGGGAATATTTTTTTTCAATTGCAATTTTTTACTATATCAACATGACAACAATGTAAAAGTTGGTATTTGATGAAAAATTATTATTCATAACTCAAAATCAAATTACACAACTTGTATTAAAATCAAAATACTGTTTATCATTTGAAATTATTTATAAAATCAAAATTACGAGACAGACATGTGTGAAATTGATGGTAATTTGAAAACGAAAATTACGTGTAGGTAAAACTGAAAAAAGAAAACATTTTACGTAAACATTTGTCATCCGTCTTTGAAAATGTTTACTAAACAAACAACTAAAATTGAAAATAATTTATACATTGATTCTTGTAAAAATTATCAATCCCTGATGGTCTAGCGGTTAGGATTCCTGGCTCTCACCCAGGCGGCCCGGGTTCGACTCCCGGTCAGGGAATATTTTTTTTCAATTGCAATTTTTTACTATATCAACATGACAACAATGTAAAAAGTTGGTATTTGATGAAAAATTATTATTCATAACTCAAAATCAAATTACACAACTTGTATTAAAATCAAAATACTGTTTATCATTTGAAATTATTTATAAAATCAAAATTACGAGACAGACATGTGTGAAATTGATGGTAATTTGAAAACGAAAATTACGTGTAGGTAAAACTGAAAAAAGAAAACATTTTACGTAAACATTTGTCATCCGTCTTTGAAAATGTTTACTAAACAAACAACTAAAATTGAAAATAATTTATACATTGATTCTTGTAAAAATTATCAATCCCTGATGGTCTAGCGGTTAGGATTCCTGGCTCTCACCCAGGCGGCCCGGTTCGACTCCCGTCAGGGAATATTTTTTTCAATTGCAATTTTTTACTATATCAACATGACAACAATGTAAAAGTTGGTATTTGATGAAAAATTATTATTCATAACTCAAAATCAAATTACACAACTTGTATTAAAATCAAAATACTGTTTATCATTTGAAATTATTTATAAAATCAAAATTACGAGACAGACATGTGTGAAATTGATGGTAATTTGAAAACGAAAATTACGTGTAGGTAAAACTGAAAAAAGAAAACATTTTACGTAAACATTTGTCATCCGTCTTTGAAAATGTTTACTAAACAAACAACTAAAATTGAAAATAATTTATACATTGATTCTTGTAAAATTATCAATCCCTGATGGTCTAGCGGTTAGGATTCCTGGCTCTCACCCAGGCGGCCCGGGTTCGACTCCCGGTCAGGGAATATTTTTTTTCAATTGCAATTTTTTACTATATCAACATGACAACAATGTAAAAGTTGGTATTTGATGAAAAATTATTATTCATAACTCAAAATCAAATTACACAACTTGTATTAAAATCAAAATACTGTTTATCATTTGAAATTATTTATAAAATCAAAATTACGAGACAGACATGTGTGAAATTGATGGTAATTTGAAAACGAAAATTACGTGTAGGTAAAACTGAAAAAGAAAAACATTTTACGTAAACATTTGTCATCCGTCTTTGAAAATGTTTTACTAAACAAACAACTAAAATTGAAAATAATTTATACATTGATTCTTGTAAATTATCAATCCCTGATGGTCTAGCGGTTAGGATTCCTGGCTCTCACCCAGGCGGCCCGGGTTCGACTCCCGGTCAGGGAATATTTTTTTTCAATTGCAATTTTTTACTATATCAACATGACAACAATGTAAAAGTTGGTATTTGATGAAAAATTATTATTAACTCAAAATCAAATTACACAACTTGTATTAAAATCAAAATACTGTTTATCATTTGAAATTATTTATAAAATCAAAATTACGAGACAGACATGTGTGAAATTGATGGTAATTTGAAAACGAAAATTACGTGTAGGTAAAACTGAAAAAAGAAAACATTTTACGTAAACATTTGTCATCCGTCTTTGAAAATGTTTACTAAACAAACAACTAAAATTGAAAATAATTTATACATTGATTCTTGTAAATTATCAATCCCTGATGGTCTAGCGGTTAGGATTCCTGGCTCTCACCCAGGCGGCCCGGGTTCGACTCCCGGTCAGGGAATATTTTTTTTCATTGCAATTTTTTACTATATCAACATGACAACAATGTAAAAGTTGGTATTTGATGAAAAATTATTATTCATAACTCAAAATCAAATTACACAACTTGTATTAAAATCAAAATACTGTTTATCATTTGAAATTATTTATAAAATCAAAATTACGAGACAGACATGTGTGAAATTGATGGTAATTTGAAAACGAAAATTACGTGTAGGTAAAACTGAAAAAAGAAAACATTTTACGTAAACATTTGTCATCCGTCTTTGAAAATGTTTACTAAACAAACAACTAAAATTGAAAATAATTTATACATTGATTCTTGTAAAATTATCAATCCCTGATGGTCTAGCGGTTAGGATTCCTGGCTCTCACCCAGGCGGCCCGGGTTCGACTCCCGGTCAGGGAATATTTTTTTCAATTGCAATTTTTTTACTATATCAACATGACAACAATGTAAAAGTTGGTATTTGATGAAAAATTATTATTCATAACTCAAAATCAAATTACACAACTTGTATTAAAATCAAATACTGTTTATCATTTGAAATTATTTATAAAATCAAAATTACGAGACAGACATGTGTGAAATTGATGGTAATTTGAAAACGAAAATTACGTGTAGGTAAAACTGAAAAAAAAACATTTTACGTAAACATTTGTCATCCGTCTTTGAAAATGTTTACTAAACAAACAACTAAAATTGAAAATAATTTATACATTGATTCTTGTAAATTATCAATCCCTGATGGTCTAGCGGTTAGGATTCCTGGCTCTCACCCAGGCGGCCCGGGTTCGACTCCCGGTCAGGGAATATTTTTTTTCAATTGCAATTTTTTACTATATCAACATGACAACAATGTAAAAGTTGGTATTTGATGAAAAATTATTATTCATAACTCAAAATCAAAATTACACAACTTGTATTAAAATCAAAATACTGTTTATCATTTGAAATTATTTATAAAATCAAAATTACGAGACAGACATGTGTGAAATTGATGGTAATTTGAAAACGAAAATTACGTGTAGGTAAAACTGAAAAAGAAAACATTTTACGTAAACATTTGTCATCCGTCTTTGAAAATGTTTACTAAACAAACAACTAAAATTGAAAATAATTTATACATTGATTCTTGTAAAATTATCAATCCCTGATGGTCTAGCGGTTAGGATTCCTGGCTCTCACCCAGGCGGCCCGGGTTCGACTCCCGGTCAGGGAATATTTTTTTTCAATTGCAATTTTTTACTATATCAACATGACAACAATGTAAAAGTTGGTATTTGATGAAAAATTATTATTCATAACTCAAAATCAAATTACACAACTTGTATTAAAATCAAAATACTGTTTATCATTTGAAATTATTTATAAAATCAAAATTACGAGACAGACATGTGTGAAATTGATGGTAATTTGAAAACGAAAATTACGTGTAGGTAAAACTGAAAAAAGAAAACATTTTACGTAAACATTTGTCATCCGTCTTTGAAAATGTTTACTAAACAAACAACTAAATTGAAATAATTTATACATTGATTCTTGTAAAATTATCAATCCCTGATGGTCTAGCGGTTAGGATTCCTGGCTCTCACCCAGGCGGCCCGGGTTCGACTCCCGGTCAGGGAATATTTTTTTCAATTGCAATTTTTTACTATATCAACATGACAACAATGTAAAAGTTGGTATTTGATGAAAAATTATTCATAACTCAAAATCAAATTACACAACTTGTATTAAAATCAAAATACTGTTTATCATTTGAAATTATTTATAAAATCAAAATTACGAGACAGACATGTGTGAAATTGATGGTAATTTGAAAACGAAAATTACGTGTAGGTAAAACTGAAAAAAGAAAACATTTTACGTAAACATTTGTCATCCGTCTTTGAAAATGTTTACTAAACAAACAACTAAAATTGAAAATAATTTATACATTGATTCTTGTAAAATTATCAATCCCTGATGGTCTAGCGGTTAGGATTCCTGGCTCTCACCCAGGCGGCCCGGGTTCGACTCCCGGTCAGGGAATATTTTTTTTCAATTGCAATTTTTTACTATATCAACATGACAACAATGTAAAAGTTGGTATTTGATGAAAAATTATTATTCATAACTCAAAATCAAATTACACAACTTGTATTAAAATCAAAATACTGTTTATCATTTGAAATTATTTATAAAATCAAAATTACGAGACAGACATGTGTGAAATTGATGGTAATTTGAAAACGAAAATTACGTGTAGGTAAAACTGAAAAAGAAAACATTTTACGTAAACATTTGTCATCCGTCTTTGAAAATGTTTACTAAACAAACAACTAAAATTGAAAATAATTTATACATTGATTCTTGTAAATTATCAATCCCTGATGGTCTAGCGGTTAGGATTCCTGGCTCTCACCCAGGCGGCCCGGGTTCGACTCCCGGTCAGGGAATATTTTTTTTCAATTGCAATTTTTACTATATCAACATGACAACAATGTAAAAGTTGGTATTTGATGAAAAATTATTATTCATAACTCAAAATCAAATTACACAACTTGTATTAAAATCAAAATACTGTTTATCATTTGAAATTATTTATAAAATCAAAATTACGAGACAGACATGTGTGAAATTGATGGTAATTTGAAAACGAAAATTACGTGTAGGTAAAACTGAAAAAAAAAACATTTTACGTAAACATTTGTCATCCGTCTTTGAAAATGTTTACTAAACAAACAACTAAAATTGAAAATAATTATACATTGATTCTTGTAAAATTATCAATCCCTGATGGTCTAGCGGTTAGGATTCCTGGCTCTCACCCAGGCGGCCCGGGTTCGACTCCCGGTCAGGGAATATTTTTTTCAATTGCAATTTTTTACTATATCAACATGACAACAATGTAAAAGTTGGTATTTGATGAAAAATTATTATTCATAACTCAAAATCAAATTACACAACTTGTATTAAATCAAAATACTGTTTATCATTTGAAATTATTTATAAAATCAAAATTACGAGACAGACATGTGTGAAATTGATGGTAATTTGAAAACGAAAATTACGTGTAGGTAAAACTGAAAAAAGAAAACATTTTACGTAAACATTTGTCATCCGTCTTTGAAAATGTTTACTAAACAAACAACTAAAATTGAAAATAATTTATACATTGATTCTTGTAAATTATCAATCCCTGATGGTCTAGCGGTTAGGATTCCTGGCTCTCACCCAGGCGGCCCGGGTTCGACTCCCGGTCAGGGAATATTTTTTTTCAATTGCAATTTTTTACTATATCAACATGACAACAATGTAAAAGTTGGTATTTGATGAAAAATTATTATTCATAACTCAAAATCAAATTACACAACTTGTATTAAAATCAAAATACTGTTTATCATTTGAAATTATTTATAAAATCAAAATTACGAGACAGACATGTGTGAAATTGATGGTAATTTGAAAACGAAAATTACGTGTAGGTAAAACTGAAAAAAGAAAACATTTTACGTAAACATTTGTCATCCGTCTTTGAAAATGTTTACTAAACAAACAACTAAAATTGAAAATAATTTATACATTGATTCTTGTAAAATTATCAATCCCTGATGGTCTAGCGGTTAGGATTCCTGGCTCTCACCCAGGCGGCCCGGGTTCGACTCCCGGTCAGGGAATATTTTTTTTCAATTGCAATTTTTTACTATATCAACATGACAACAATGTAAAAGTTGGTATTTGATGAAAAATTATTATTCATAACTCAAAATCAAATTACACAACTTGTATTAAAATCAAAATACTGTTTATCATTTGAAATTATTTATAAAATCAAAATTACGAGACAGACATGTGTGAAATTGATGGTAATTTGAAAACGAAAATTACGTGTAGGTAAAACTGAAAAAAGAAACATTTTACGTAAACATTTGTCATCCGTCTTTGAAAATGTTTACTAAACAAACAACTAAAATTGAAAATAATTTATACATTGATTCTTGTAAAATTATCAATCCCTGATGGTCTAGCGGTTAGGATTCCTGGCTCTCACCCAGGCGGCCCGGGTTCGACTCCCGGTCAGGGAATATTTTTTTTCAATTGCAATTTTTTACTATATCAACATGACAACAATGTAAAAGTTGGTATTTGATGAAAAATTATTATTCATAACTCAAAATCAAATTACACAACTTGTATTAAAATCAAAATACTGTTTATCATTTGAAATTATTTATAAATCAAAATTACGAGACAGACATGTGTGAAATTGATGGTAATTTGAAAACGAAAATTACGTGTAGGTAAAACTGAAAAAAGAAACATTTTACGTAAACATTTGTCATCCGTCTTTGAAAATGTTTACTAAACAAACAACTAAAATTGAAAATAATTTATACATTGATTCTTGTAAAATTATCAATCCCTGATGGTCTAGCGGTTAGGATTCCTGGCTCTCACCCAGGCGGCCCGGGTTCGACTCCCGGTCAGGGAATATTTTTTTTCAATTGCAATTTTTTACTATATCAACATGACAACAATGTAAAAGTTGGTATTTGATGAAAAATTATTATTCATAACTCAAAATCAAATTACACAACTTGTATTAAAATCAAAATACTGTTTATCATTTGAAATTATTTATAAAATCAAAATTACGAGACAGACATGTGTGAAATTGATGGTAATTTGAAAACGAAAATTACGTGTAGGTAAAACTGAAAAAAGAAAACATTTTACGTAAACATTTGTCATCCGTCTTTGAAAATGTTTACTAAACAAACAACTAAAATTGAAAATAATTTATACATTGATTCTTGTAAAATTATCAATCCCTGATGGTCTAGCGGTTAGGATTCCTGGCTCTCACCCAGGCGGCCCGGGTTCGACTCCCGGTCAGGGAATATTTTTTTTCAATTGCAATTTTTTACTATATCAACATGACAACAATGTAAAAGTTGGTATTTGATGAAAAATTATTATTCATAACTCAAAATCAAATTACACAACTTGTATTAAAATCAAAATACTGTTTATCATTTGAAATTATTTATAAAATCAAAATTACGAGACAGACATGTGTGAAATTGATGGTAATTTGAAAACGAAAATTACGTGTAGGTAAAACTGAAAAAAGAAAACATTTTACGTAAACATTTGTCATCCGTCTTTGAAAATGTTTACTAAACAAACAACTAAAATTGAAAATAATTTATACATTGATTTCTTGTAAAATTATCAATCCCTGATGGTCTAGCGGTTAGGATTCCTGGCTCTCACCCAGGCGGCCCGGGTTCGACTCCCGGTCAGGGAATATTTTTTTTCAATTGCAATTTTTTACTATATCAACATGACAACAATGTAAAAGTTGGTATTTGATGAAAAATTATTATTCATAACTCAAAATCAAATTACACAACTTGTATTAAAATCAAAATACTGTTTATCATTTGAAATTATTTATAAAATCAAAATTACGAGACAGACATGTGTGAAATTGATGGTAATTTGAAAACGAAAATTACGTGTAGGTAAAACTGAAAAAAGAAAACATTTTACGTAAACATTTGTCATCCGTCTTTGAAAATGTTTACTAAACAAACAACTAAAATTGAAAATAATTTATACATTGATTCTTGTAAAATTATCAATCCCTGATGGTCTAGCGGTTAGGATTCCTGGCTCTCACCCAGGCGGCCCGGGTTCGACTCCCGGTCAGGGAATATTTTTTTTCAATTGCAATTTTTTACTATATCAACATGACAACAATGTAAAAGTTGGTATTTGATGAAAAATTATTATTCATTCATAACTCAAAATCAAATTACACAACTTGTTTAAAATCAAAATACTGTTTATCATTTGAAATTATTTATAAAATCAAAATTACGAGACAGACATGTGTGAAATTGATGGTAATTTGAAAACGAAAATTACGTGTAGGTAAAACTGAAAAAAGAAAACATTTTACGTAAACATTTGTCATCCGTCTTTGAAAATGTTTACTAAACAAACAACTAAAATTGAAAATAATTTATACATTGATTCTTGTAAAATTATCAATCCCTGATGGTCTAGCGGTTAGGATTCCTGGCTCTCACCCAGGCGGCCCGGTTCGACCCCGGTCAGGGAATATTTTTTTTCAATTGCAATTTTTTACTATATCAACATGACAACAATGTAAAAGTTGGTATTTGATGAAAAATTATTATTCATAACTCAAAATCAAATTACACAACTTGTATTAAAATCAAAATACTGTTTATCATTTGAAATTATTTATAAAATCAAATTACGAGACAGACATGTGTGAAATTGATGGTAATTTGAAAACGAAAATTACGTGTAGGTAAAACTGAAAAAAGAAAACATTTTACGTAAACATTTGTCATCCGTCTTTGAAAATGTTTACTAAACAAACAACTAAAATTGAAAATAATTTATACATTGATTCTTGTAAATTATCAATCCCTGATGGTCTAGCGGTTAGGATTCCTGGCTCTCACCCAGGCGGCCCGGGTTCGACTCCCGGTCAGGGAATATTTTTTTTCAATTGCAATTTTTTACTATATCAACATGACAACAATGTAAAAGTTGGTATTTGATGAAAAATTATTATTCATAACTCAAAATCAAATTACACAACTTGTATTAAAATCAAAATACTGTTTATCATTTGAAATTATTTATAAAATCAAAATTACGAGACAGACATGTGTGAAATTGATGGTAATTTGAAAACGAAAATTACGTGTAGGTAAAACTGAAAAAAGAAAACATTTTACGTAAACATTTGTCATCCGTCTTTGAAAATGTTTACTAAACAAACAACTAAAATTGAAAATAATTTATACATTGATTCTTGTAAATTATCAATCCCTGATGGTCTAGCGGTTAGGATTCCTGGCTCTCACCCAGGCGGCCCGGGTTCGACTCCCGGTCAGGGAATATTTTTTTTCAATTGCAATTTTTTACTATATCAACATGACAACAATGTAAAAGTTGGTATTTGATGAAAAATTATTATTCATAACTCAAAATCAAATTACACAACTTGTATTAAAATCAAAATACTGTTTATCATTTGAAATTATTTATAAAATCAAAATTACGAGACAGACATGTGTGAAATTGATGGTAATTTGAAAACGAAAATTACGTGTAGGTAAAACTGAAAAAAGAAAACATTTTACGTAAACATTTGTCATCCGTCTTTGAAAATGTTTACTAAACAAACAACTAAAATTGAAAATAATTTATACATTGATTCTTGTAAAATTATCAATCCCTGATGGTCTAGCGGTTAGGATTCCTGGCTCTCACCCAGGCGGCCCGGGTTCGACTCCCGGTCAGGGAATATTTTTTTTTCAATTGCAATTTTTTACTATATCAACATGACAACAATGTAAAAGTTGGTATTTGATGAAAAATTATTATTCATAACTCAAAATCAAATTACACAACTTGTATTAAAATCAAAACTGTTTATCATTTGAAATTATTTATAAAATCAAAATTACGAGACAGACATGTGTGAAATTGATGGTAATTTGAAAACGAAAATTACGTGTAGGTAAAACTGAAAAAAGAAAACATTTTACGTAAACATTTGTCATCCGTCTTTGAAAATGTTTACTAAACAAACAACTAAAATTGAAAATAATTTATACATTGATTCTTGTAAATTATCAATCCCTGATGGTCTAGCGGTTAGGATTCCTGGCTCTCACCCAGGCGGCCCGGGTTCGACTCCCGGTCAGGGAATATTTTTTTCAATTGCAATTTTTTACTATATCAACATGACAACAATGTAAAAGTTGGTATTTGATGAAAAATTATTATTCATAACTCAAAATCAAATTACACAACTTGTATTAAAATCAAAATACTGTTTATCATTTGAAATTATTTATAAAATCAAAATTACGAGACAGACATGTGTGAAATTGATGGTAATTTGAAAACGAAAATTACGTGTAGGTAAAACTGAAAAAAGAAAACATTTTACGTAAACATTTGTCATCCGTCTTTGAAAATGTTTACTAAACAAACAACTAAAATTGAAAATAATTTACATTGATTCTTGTAAAATTATCAATCCCTGATGGTCTAGCGGTTAGGATTCCTGGCTCTCACCCAGGCGGCCCGGGTTCGACTCCGGTCAGGGAATATTTTTTTTCAATTGCAATTTTTTACTATATCAACATGACAACAATGTAAAAGTTGGTATTTGATGAAAAATTATTATTCATAACTCAAAATCAAATTACACAACTTGTATTAAAATCAAAATACTGTTTATCATTTGAAATTATTTATAAAATCAAAATTACGAGACAGACATGTGTGAAATTGATGGTAATTTGAAAACGAAAATTACGTGTAGGTAAAACTGAAAAAAGAAAACATTTTACGTAAACATTTGTCATCCGTCTTTGAAAATGTTTACTAAACAAACAACTAAAATTGAAAATAATTTATACATTGATTCTTGTAAAATTATCAATCCCTGATGGTCTAGCGGTTAGGATTCCTGGCTCTCACCCAGGCGGCCCGGGTTCGACTCCCGGTCAGGGAATATTTTTTTTCAATTGCAATTTTTTACTATATCAACATGACAACAATGTAAAAGTTGGTATTTGATGAAAAAATTATTATTCATAACTCAAAATCAAATTACACAACTTGTATTAAAATCAAAATACTGTTTATCATTTGAAATTATTTATAAAATCAAAATTACGAGACAGACATGTGTGAAATTGATGGTAATTTGAAAACGAAAATTACGTGTAGGTAAAACTGAAAAAAGAAAAACATTTTACGTAAACATTTGTCATCCGTCTTTGAAAATGTTTACTAAACAAACAACTAAAATTGAAATAATTTATACATTGATTCTTGTAAATTATCAATCCCTGATGGTCTAGCGGTTAGGATTCCTGGCTCTCACCCAGGCGGCCCGGGTTCGACTCCCGGTCAGGGAATATTTTTTTTCAATTGCAATTTTTTACTATATCAACATGACAACAATGTAAAGTTGGTATTTGATGAAAAATTATTATTCATAACTCAAATCAAATTACACAACTTGTATTAAAATCAAAATACTGTTTATCATTTGAAATTATTTATAAAATCAAAATTACGAGACAGACATGTGTGAAATTGATGGTAATTTGAAAACGAAAATTACGTGTAGGTAAAACTGAAAAAGAAAACATTTACGTAAACATTTGTCATCCGTCTTTGAAAATGTTTACTAAACAAACAACTAAAATTGAAAATAATTTATCATTGATTCTTGTAAAATTATCAATCCCTGATGGTCTAGCGGTTAGGATTCCTGGCTCTCACCCAGGCGGCCCGGGTTCGACTCCCGGTCAGGGAATATTTTTTTTCAATTGCAATTTTTTACTATATCAACATGACAACAATGTAAAAGTTGGTATTTGATGAAAAATTATTATTCATAACTCAAAATCAAATTACACAACTTGTATTAAAATCAAAATACTGTTTATCATTTGAAATTATTTATAAATCAAAATTACGAGACAGACATGTGTGAAATTGATGGTAATTTGAAAACGAAAATTACGTGTAGGTAAAACTGAAAAAGAAAACATTTTACGTAAACATTTGTCATCCGTCTTTGAAAATGTTTACTAAACAAACAACTAAAAATTGAAAATAATTTATACATTGATTCTTGTAAAAATTATCAATCCCTGATGGTCTAGCGGTTAGGATTCCTGGCTCTCACCCAGGCGGCCCGGGTTCGACTCCCGGTCAGGGAATATTTTTTTTTCAATTGCAATTTTTTACTATATCAACATGACACAATGTAAAAGTTGGTATTTGATGAAAAATTATTATTCATAACTCAAAATCAAATTACACAACTTGTATTAAATCAAAATACTGTTTATCATTTGAAATTATTTATAAAATCAAAATTACAGACAGACAATTGTGTGAAATTGATTTAAGTTAAGGTCAATATTGTTTATTTATTCTTATTAATTATATTTTTTAATTTCATTTTTTTAATTTATTTATTTTATATATTAAATTTTTTTAATATGTATTATTTTTTTAATTTT
>JACMZG010000648.1:0-16114 GCA_018340805.1 Microvelia longipes
GTCCAAAAATGGCGAGAGACTAACCTTGATATCTGTCAACAGACAGAGGATGGCAATGGTTGGAGAAATAGTTGTCGGTGACAACTAAATACCTTATTAATGGAACAAAAACGCCGAATAATAAGGTCCAAGAATTGTTTCAATCAATTAAATTGAATGTGAATCAATATTTTTAATCCAAGGCAAATTTACTTAAGCTCTCAAATGAAACCTCTAGCAGTAGAAAAATATTATTTAATCCAACATTTATATCGTTTTCTAGATCCTATCTTTACTTAAAGAAGTGGCTAATACAAAATTAAAACGTAAAGCCATCATAAAAACTATTGAAAAAAAAATTGACAAATTGTATTATTACCCGATGCGTATGGTCCAAAATGGCGAGAGACTAACCTTGATATCTGTCAACAGACAGAGGATGGCAATGGTTGGAGAAATAGTTGTCGGTGACAACTAAATACCTTATTAATGGAACAAAAACGCCGAATAATAGGTCCAAGAATTGTTTCAATCAATTAAATTGAATGTGAATCAATATTTTTAATCCAAGGCAAATTTACTTAAGCTCTCAAATTGAAACCTCTAGCAGTAGAAAATATTATTTAATCCAACATTTATATCGTTTTCTAGATCCTATCTTTACTTAAAGAAGTGGCTAATACAAAATTAAAACGTAAAGACATCATAAAAACTATTGAAAAAAAAAAATTGACAAATTGATATTTGTTCAACATGTTAAGTCATATTGTTTCGCCAATATAATGTAAGTATTTCATTTATAGATTTATGATAGAAATATATATTTAAAATATATATATATATTATATATTATTTATATTGTTTTCTAGATGCTATCTTTACTTAAAGAAGTGACTAATACAAAAAAAACGTAAAGACATCATAATAACTATTGAAAGAAAGAAATTGATAAATTAATATTGTTTAACATGTTAAGTCATATTGTTACGTCATAATGTTACGTCACGCAACGAAATTACTATTTAAACCCTTTACTATATACTCAATTACACCCAGCATTACTGCATTACATATATATTATTATTGATAATGTAAGTATTTCATTTATTGATTTATGATATAAATATTTAATATATATAGAAATTATATTAAAATTAATATACATTAATAGAAATATAAATTGGCCCATAAGCGAAAAGGTTAGACACAAGTTTAAAAAAAAAGCATAGTGGAAGAGTCCCGAGATGCTGAAAACTAACAGGTTTTCTGTGATTCGAAATTATTACCGATGCGTATGGTCCAAAAATGGCGAGAGACTAACCTTGATATCTGTCAACAGACAGAGGATGGCAATGGTTGGAGAAATAGTTGTCGGTGACAACTAAATACCTTATTAATGGAACAAAAACGCCGAATAATAAGGTCCAAGAATTGTTTCAATCAATTAAATTGAATGTGAATCAATATTTTTAATCCAAGGCAAATTTACTTAAGCTCTCAAATTGAAACCTCTAGCAGTAGAAAATATTATTTAATCCAACATTTATATCGTTTTCTAGATCCTATCTTTACTTAAAGAAGTGGCTAATACAAAATTAAAACGTAAAGACATCATAAAAACTATTGAAAAAAAAATTGACAAATTGATATTTGTTCAACATTTAAGTCATATTGTTTCGCCAATATAATGTAAGTATTCATTTATAGATTTATGATAGAAATATATATATTTAAAATATATATATATTATATATTATTTATATTGTTTTCTAGATGCTATCTTTACTTAAAGAAGTGACTAATACAAAAAAAGTAAAGACATCATAATAACTATTGAAAGAAAGAATTGATAAATTAATATTTGTTTAACATGTTAAGTCATATTGTTACGTCATAATGTTACGTCACGCAACGAAATTACTATTTAAACCCTTTACTATATACTCAATTACACCCAGCATTACTGCATTACATATATATTATTATTGATAATGTAAGTATTTCATTTATTGATTTATGATATAAATATTTAATATATATAGAAATTATATTAAAATTAATATACATTAATAGAAATATAAATTGGCCCATAAGCGAAAAGGTTAGACACAAGTTTAAAAAAAAGCATAGTGGAAGAGTCCCGAGATGCTGAAAACTAACAGGTTTTCTGTGATTCGAAATTATTACCGATGCGTATGGTCCAAAAATGGCGAGAGACTAACCTTGATATCTGTCAACAGACAGAGGATGGCAATGGTTGGAGAAATAGTTGTCGGTGACAACTAAATACCTTATTAATGGAACAAAAACGCCGAATAATAAGGTCCAAGAATTGTTTCAATCAATTAAATTGAATGTGAATCAATATTTTTAATCCAAGGCAAATTTACTTAAGCTCTCAAATTGAAACCTCTAGCAGTAGAAATATTATTTAATCCAACATTTATATCGTTTTCTAGATCCTATCTTTACTTAAAGAAGTGGCTAATACAAAATTAAAACGTAAAGATCATAAAAACTATTGAAAAAAATTGACAAATTGATATATTACCGATGCGTATCCAAAATTTGATAATGGCAATGGTTGGAGAAATAGTTGTCGGTGACTAAATACCTTATTAATGGAACAAAAACGCCGAATAATAAGGTCCAAGAATTGTTTCAATCAATTAAATTGAATGTGAATCAATATTTTAATCCAAGGCAAATTTACTTAAGCTCTCAAATTGAAACCTCTAGCAGTAGAAAATATTATTTAATCCAACATTTATATCGTTTTCTAGATCCTATCTTTACTTAAAGAAGTGGCTAATACAAAATTAAAACGTAAAGACATCATAAAAACTATTGAAAAAAAAATTGACAAATTGATATTTGTTCAACATGTTAAGTCATATTGTTTCGCCAATATAATGTAAGTATTTCATTTATAGATTTATGATAGAAATATATATATTTAAAAATATATATATATATTATATATTATTTATTGTTTTCTAGATGCTATCTTTACTTAAAGAAGTGACTAATACAAAAAAAACGTAAAGACATCATAATAACTATTGAAAGAAAGAAATTGATAAATTAATATTTGTTTAACATGTTAAGTCATATTGTTACGTCATAATGTTACGTCACGCAACGAAATTACTATTTAAACCCTTTACTATATACTCAATTACACCCAGCATTACTGCATTACATATATATTATTATTGATAATGTAAGTATTTCATTTATTGATTTATGATATAAATATTTAATATATATAGAAATTATATTAAAATTAATATACATTAATAGAAATATAAATTGGCCCATAAGCGAAAAGGTTAGACACAAGTTTAAAAAAAAAGCATAGTGGAAGAGTCCCGAGATGCTGAAAACTAACAGGTTTTCTGTGATTCGAAATTATTACCGATGCGTATGGTCCAAAAATGGCGAGAGACTAACCTTGATATCTGTCAACAGACAGAGGATGGCAATGGTTGGAGAAATAGTTGTCGGTGACAACTAAATACCTTATTAATGGAACAAAAACGCCGAATAATAAGGTCCAAGAATTGTTTCAATCAATTAAATTGAATGTGAATCAATATTTTTAATCCAAGGCAAATTTACTTAAGCTCTCAAATTGAAACCTCTAGCAGTAGAAAATATTATTTAATCCAACATTTATATCGTTTTCTAGATCCTATCTTTACTTAAAGAAGTGGCTAATACAAAATTAAAACGTAAAGACATCATAAAAACTATTGAAAAAAAATTGACAAATTGATATTTGTTCAACATGTTAAGTCATATTGTTTCGCCAATATAATGTAAGTATTTCATTTATAGATTTATGATAGAAATATATATATTTAAAAATATATATATATATAATATATTATTTATATTGTTTTCTAGATGCTATCTTTACTTAAAGAAGTGACTAATACAAAAAACGTAAAGACATCATATAACTATTGAAAGAAGAAATTGATAAATTAATATTTGTTTAACATGTTAAGTCATATTGTTACGTCATAATGTTACGTCACGCAACGAAATTACTATTTAAACCCTTTACTATATACTCAATTACACCCAGCATTACTGCATTACATATATATTATTATTGATAATGTAAGTATTTCATTTATTGATTTATGATATAAATATTTAATATATATAGAAATTATATTAAAATTAATATACATTAATAGAAATATAAATTGGCCCATAAGCGAAAAGGTTAGACACAAGTTTAAAAAAAAAGCATAGTGGAAGAGTCCCGAGATGCTGAAAACTAACAGGTTTTCTGTGATTCGAAATTATTACCGATGCGTATGGTCCAAAAATGGCGAGAGACTAACCTTGATATCTGTCAACAGACAGAGGATGGCAATGGTTGGAGAAATAGTTGTCGGTGACAACTAAATACCTTATTAATGGAACAAAAACGCCGAATAATAAGGTCCAAGAATTGTTTCAATCAATTAAATTGAATGTGAATCAATATTTTTAATCCAAGGCAAATTTACTTAAGCTCTCAAATTGAAACCTCTAGCAGTAGAAAATATTATTTAATCCAACATTTATATCGTTTTCTAGATCCTATCTTTTAAAGAAGTGGCTAATACAAACGTAAAGCGAACAAATTGGATCCAAAAATTAACCTTGATATCTGTTTGGCAATGGTTGGAGAAATAGTTTCGGTGACAACTAAATACCTTATAATGGAACAAAAACGCCGAATAATAAGGTCCAAGAATTGTTTCAATCAATTAAATTGAATGTGAATCAATATTTTTAATCCAAGGCAAACTTAAGCTCTCAAATTGAAACCTCTAGCAGTAGAAAATATTATTTAATCCAACATTTATATCGTTTTCTAGATCCTATCTTTACTTAAAGAAGTGGCTAATACAAAATTAAAACGTAAAGACATCATAAAAACTATTGAAAAAAAATTGACAAATTGATATTTGTTCAACATGTTAAGTCATATTGTTTCGCCAATATAATGTAAGTATTTCATTTATAGATTTATGATAGAAATATATTTAAAAATATATATATATATTATATATATTTATATTGTTTTCTAGATGCTATCTTTACTTAAAGAAGTGACTACAAAAAAAACGTAAAGACATCATAATAACTATTGAAAGAAAGAATTGATAAATTAATATTTGTTTAACATGTTAAGTCATATTGTTACGTCATAATGTTACGTCACGCAACGAAATTACTATTTAAACCCTTTACTATATACTCAATTACACCCAGCATTACTGCATTACATATATATTATTATTGATAATGTAAGTATTTCATTTTTGATTTATGATATAAATATTTAATATATATAGAAATTATATTAAAATTAATATACATTAATAGAAATATAAATTGGCCCATAAGCGAAAAGGTTAGACACAAGTTTAAAAAAAAAGCATAGTGGAAGAGTCCCGAGATGCTGAAAACTAACAGGTTTTCTGTGATTCGAAATTATTACCGATGCGTATGGTCCAAAAATGGCGAGAGACTAACCTTGATATCTGTCAACAGACAGAGGGATGGCAATGGTTGGAGAAATAGTTGTCGGTGACAACTAAATACCTTATTAATGGAACAAAAACGCCGAATAATAAGGTCCAAGAATTGTTTCAATCAATTAAATTGAATGTGAATCAATATTTTTAATCCAAGGCAAATTTACTTAAGCTCTCAAATTGAAACCTCTAGCAGTAGAAAATATTATTTAATCCAACATTTATATCGTTTTCTAGATCCTATCTTTACTTAAAGAAGTGGCTAATACAAAATTAAAACGTAAAGACATCATAAAAACTATTGAAAAAAAAATTGACAAATTGATATTTGTTCAACATGTTAAGTCATATTGTTTCGCCATATAATGTAAGTATTTCATTTATAGATTTATGATAGAAATATATATATTTAAAAATATATATATATATTATATATTATTTATATTGTTTTCTAGATGCTATCTTTACTTAAAGAAGTGACTACAAAAAAACGTAAAGACATCATAATAACTATTGAAAGAAAGAAATTGATAAATTAATATTTGTTTAACATGTTAAGTCATATTGTTACGTCATAATGTTACGTCACGCAACGAAATTACTATTTAAACCCTTTACTATATACTCAATTACACCCAGCATTACTGCATTACATATATATTATTATTGATAATGTAAGTATTTCATTTATTGATTTATGATATAAATATTTAATATATATAGAAATTATATTAAAATTAATATACATTAATAGAAATATAAATTGGCCCATAAGCGAAAAGGTTAGACACAAGTTTAAAAAAAAAGCATAGTGGAAGAGTCCCGAGATGCTGAAAACTAACAGGTTTTCTGTGATTCGAAATTATTACCGATGCGTATGGTCCAAAAATGGCGAGAGACTAACCTTGATATCTGTCAACAGACAGAGGATGGCAATGGTTGGAGAAATAGTTGTCGGTGACAACTAAATACCTTATTAATGGAACAAAAACGCCGAATAATAAGGTCCAAGAATTGTTTCAATCAATTAAATTGAATGTGAATCAATATTTTTAATCCAAGGCAAATTTACTTAAGCTCTCAAATTGAAACCTCTAGCAGTAGAAAATATTATTTAATCCAACATTTATATCGTTTTCTAGATCCTATCTTTACTTAAAGAAGTGGCTAATACAAAATTAAAACGTAAAGCCATCATAAAAACTATTGAAAAAAAATTGACAAATTGATATTATTACCGATGCGTATGTCCAAAAATGGCGAGAGACTAACCTTGATATCTGTCAACAGACAGAGGATGGCAATGGTTGGAGAAATAGTTGTCGGTGACAACTAAATACCTTATTAATGGAACAAAAACGCCGAATAATAAGGTCCAAGAATTGTTTCAATCAATTAAATTGAATGTGAATCAATATTTTTAATCCAAGGCAAATTTACTTAAGCTCTCAAATTGAAACCTCTAGCAGTAGAAAATATTATTTAATCCAACATTTATATCGTTTTCTAGATCCTATCTTTACTTAAAGAAGTGGCTAATACAAAATTAAAACGTAAAGACATCATAAAAACTATTGAAAAAAAATTGACAAATTGATATTTGTTCAACATGTTAAGTCATATTGTTTCGCCAATATAATGTAAGTATTTCATTTATAGATTTATGATAGAAATATATATTTAAAAATATATATATATATTATATATTATTTATATTGTTTTCTAGATGCTATCTTTACTTAAAGAAGTGACTAATACAAAAAAAACGTAAATCATAATAACTATTGAAAGAAAGAAATTGATAAATTAATATTTGTTTAACATGTTAAGTCATATTGTTACGTCATAATGTTACGTCACGCAACGAAATTACTATTTAAACCCTTTACTATATACTCAATTACACCCAGCATTACTGCATTACATATATTATTATTGATAATGTAAGTATTTCATTTATTGATTTATGATATAAATATTTAATATATATAGAAATTATTTAAAATTAATATACATTAATAGAAATATAAATTGGCCCATAAGCGAAAAGGTTAGACACAAGTTTAAAAAAAAAGCATAGTGGAAGAGTCCCGAGATGCTGAAAACTAACAGGTTTTCTGTGATTCGAAATTATTACCGATGCGTATGGTCCAAAAATGGCGAGAGACTAACCTTGATATCTGTCAACAGACAGAGGATGGCAATGGTTGGAGAAATAGTTGTCGGTGACAACTAAATACCTTATTAATGGAACAAAAACGCCGAATAATAAGGTCCAAGAATTGTTTCAATCAATTAAATTGAATGTGAATCAATATTTTTAATCCAAGGCAAATTTACTTAAGCTCTCAAATTGAAACCTCTAGCAGTAGAAAATATTATTTAATCCAACATTTATATCGTTTTCTAGATCCTATCTTTACTTAAAGAAGTGGCTAATACAAAATTAAAACGTAAAGACATCATAAAAACTATTGAAAAAAAAATTGACAAATTGATATTTGTTCAACATGTTAAGTCATATTGTTTCGCCAATATAATGTAAGTATTTCATTTATAGATTTATGATAGAAATATATTTAAAATATTATATATATTATATATTATTTATATTGTTTTCTAGATGCTATCTTTACTTAAAGAAGTGACTACAAAAAAAACGTAAATCATAATAACTATTGAAAGAAAGAAATTGATAAATTAATATTTGTTTAACATGTTAAGTCATATTGTTACGTCATAATGTTACGTCACGCAACGAAATTACTATTTAAACCCTTTACTATATACTCAATTACACCCAGCATTACTGCATTACATATATATTATTATTGATAATGTAAGTATTTCATTTATTGATTTATGATATAAATATTTAATATATATAGAAATTATATTAAAATTAATATACATTAATAGAAATATAAATTGGCCCATAAGCGAAAAGGTTAGACACAAGTTTAAAAAAAAAGCATAGTGGAAGAGTCCCGAGATGCTGAAAACTAACAGGTTTTCTGTGATTCGAAATTATTACCGATGCGTATGGTCCAAAAATGGCGAGAGACTAACCTTGATATCTGTCAACAGACAGAGGATGGCAATGGTTGGAGAAATAGTTGTCGGTGACAACTAAATACCTTATTAATGGAACAAAAACGCCGAATAATAAGGTCCAAGAATTGTTTCAATCAATTAAATTGAATGTGAATCAATATTTTTAATCCAAGGCAAATTTACTTAAGCTCTCAAATTGAAACCTCTAGCAGTAGAAAATATTATTTAATCCAACATTTATATCGTTTTCTAGATCCTATCTTTACTTAAAGAAGTGGCTAATACAAAATTAAAACGTAAAGCCATCATAAAAACTATTGAAAAAAAATTGACAAATTGATATTATTACCGATGCGTATGGTCCAAAAATGGCGAGAGACTAACCTTGATATCTGTCAACAGACAGAGGATGGCAATGGTTGGAGAAATAGTTGTCGGTGACAACTAAATACCTTATTAATGGAACAAAAACGCCGAAAATAAGGTCCAAGAATTGTTTCAATCAATTAAATTGAATGTGAATCAATATTTTTAATCCAAGGCAAATTTACTTAAGCTCTCAAATTGAAACCTCTAGCAGTAGAAAATATTATTTAATCCAACATTTATATCGTTTTCTAGATCCTATCTTTACTTAAAGAAGTGGCTAATACAAAATTAAAACGTAAAGACATCATAAAAACTATTGAAAAAAAAATTGACAAATTGATATTTGTTCAACATGTTAAGTCATATTGTTTCGCCAATATAATGTAAGTATTTCATTTATAGATTTATGATAGAAATATATATATTTAAAATATATATATATTATATATTATTTATATTGTTTTCTAGATGCTATCTTTACTTAAAGAAGTGACTAATACAAAAAAAACGTAAAGACATCATAATAACTATTGAAAGAAAGAAATTGATAAATTAATATTTGTTTAACATGTTAAGTCATATTGTTACGTCATAATGTTACGTCACGCAACGAAATTACTATTTAAACCCTTTACTATATACTCAATTACACCCAGCATTACTGCATTACATATATATTATTATTGATAATGTAAGTATTTCATTTATTGATTTATGATATAAATATTTAATATATATAGAAATTATATTAAAATTAATATACATTAATAGAAATATAAATTGGCCCATAAGCGAAAAGGTTAGACACAAGTTTAAAAAAAAGCATAGTGGAAGAGTCCCGAGATGCTGAAAACTAACAGGTTTTCTGTGATTCGAAATTTATTACCGATGCGTATGGTCCAAAAATGGCGAGAGACTAACCTTGATATCTGTCAACAGACAGAGGATGGCAATGGTTGGAGAAATAGTTGTCGGTGACAACTAAATACCTTATTAATGGAACAAAAACGCCGAATAATAAGGTCCAAGAATTGTTTCAATCAATTAAATTGAATGTGAATCAATATTTTTAATCCAAGGCAAATTTACTTAAGCTCTCAAATTGAAACCTCTAGCAGTAGAAAATATTATTTAATCCAACATTTATATCGTTTTCTAGATCCTATCTTTACTTAAAGAAGTGGCTAATACAAATTAAAACGTAAAGCCATCATAAAAACTATTGAAAAAAAATCCGAATAATTATTGATATCTGTCAATGGCCCAACTAAATACCTTATTAATGGAACAAAAACGCCGAATAATAAGTCCAAGAATTGTTTCAATCAATTAAATTGAATGTGCCAAGGCAAATTTACTTAAGCTCTCAAATTGAAACCTCTAGCAGTAGAAAATATTATTTAATCCAACATTTATATCGTTTTCTAGATCCTATCTTTACTTAAAGAAGTGGCTAATACAAAATTAAAACGTAAAGACATCATAAAAACTAATTGAAAAAAAAATTGACAAATTGATATTTGTTCAACATGTTAAGTCATATTGTTTCGCCAATATAATGTAAGTATTTCATTTATAGATTTATGATAGAATATATATATTTAAAAATATATATATATATATATATTATTTATATTGTTTTCTAGATGCTATCTTTACTTAAAGAAGTGACTACAAAAAAAACGTAAAGACATCATAATAACTATTGAAAGAAAGAATTGATAAATTAATATTTGTTTAACATGTTAAGTCATATTGTTACGTCATAATGTTACGTCACGCAACGAAATTACTATTAAACCCTTTACTATATACTCAATTACACCCAGCATTACTGCATTACATATATATTATTATTGATAATGTAAGTATTTCATTTATTGATTTATGATATAAATATTTAATATATATAGAAATTATATTAAAATTAATATACATTAATAGAAATATAAATTGGCCCATAAGCGAAAAGGTTAGACACAAGTTTAAAAAAAAAGCATAGTGGAAGAGTCCCGAGATGCTGAAAACTAACAGGTTTTCTGTGATTCGAAATTATTACCGATGCGTATGGTCCAAAAATGGCGAGAGACTAACCTTGATATCTGTCAACAGACAGAGGATGGCAATGGTTGGAGAAATAGTTGTCGGTGACAACTAAATACCTTATTAATGGAACAAAAACGCCGAATAATAAGGTCCAAGAATTGTTTCAATCAATTAAATTGAATGTGAATCAATATTTTTAATCCAAGGCAAATTTACTTAAGCTCTCAAATTGAAACCTCTAGCAGTAGAAAATATTTTAATCCAACATTTATATCGTTTTCTAGATCCTATCTTTACTTAAAGAAGTGGCTAATACAAAATTAAAACGTAAAGACATCATAAAAACTATTGAAAAAAAAATTGACAAATTGATATTTGTTCAACATGTTAAGTCATATTGTTTCGCCAATATAATGTAAGTATTTCATTTATAGATTTATGATAGAAATATATATTTAAAAATATATATATATTATATATTATTTATATTGTTTTCTAGATGCTATCTTTACTTAAAGAAGTGACTAATACAAAAAAAACGTAAAGACATCATAATAACTATTGAAAGAAAGAAATTGATAAATTAATATTTGTTTAACATGTTAAGTCATATTGTTACGTCATAATGTTACGTCACGCAACGAAATTACTATTTAAACCCTTTACTATATACTCAATTACACCAGCATTACTGCATTACATATATTATTATTGATAATGTAAGTATTTCATTTATTGATTTATGATATAAATATTTAATATATATAGAAATTATATTAAAATTAATATACATTAATAGAAATATAAATTGGCCATAAGCGAAAAGGTTAGACACAAGTTTAAAAAAAAGCATAGTGGAAGAGTCCCGAGATGCTGAAAACTAACAGGTTTTCTGTGATTCGAAATTATTACCGATGCGTATGGTCCAAAAATGGCGAGAGACTAACCTTGATATCTGTCAACAGACAGAGGATGGCAATGGTTGGAGAAATAGTTGTCGGTGACAACTAAATACCTTATTAATGGAACAAAACGCCGAATAATAAGGTCCAAGAATTGTTTCAATCAATTAAATTGAATGTGAATCAATATTTTTAATCCAAGGCAAATTTACTTAAGCTCTCAAATTGAAACCTCTAGCAGTAGAAAATATTATTTAATCCAACATTTATATCGTTTTCTAGATCCTATCTTTACTTAAAGAAGTGGCTAATACAAAATTAAAACGTAAAGACATCATAAAAACTATGAAAAAAAATTGACAAATTGATATTTGTTCAACATGTTAAGTCATATTGTTTCGCCAATATAATGTAAGTATTTCATTTATAGATTTATGATAGAAATATATATATTTAAAAATATATATATATTATATATTATTTATATTGTTTTCTAGATGCTATCTTTACTTAAAGAAGTGACTAATACAAAAAAAACGTAAAGACATCATAATAACTATTGAAAGAAAGAAATTGATAAATTAATATTTGTTTAACATGTTAAGTCATATTGTTACGTCATAATGTTACGTCACGCAACGAAATTACTATTTAAACCCTTTACTATATACTCAATTACACCCAGCATTACTGCATTACATATATATTATTATTGATAATGTAAGTATTTCATTTATTGATTTATGATATAAATATTTAATATATATAGAAATTATATTAAAATTAATATACATTAATAGAAATATAAATTGGCCCATAAGCGAAAAGGTTAGACACAAGTTTAAAAAAAAAGCATAGTGGAAGAGTCCCGAGATGCTGAAAACTAACAGGTTTTCTGTGATTCGAAATTATTACCGATGCGTATGGTCCAAAAATGGCGAGAGACTAACCTTGATATCTGTCAACAGACAGAGGATGGGCAATGGTTGGAGAAATAGTTGTCGGTGACAACTAAATACCTTATTAATGGAACAAAAACGCCGAATAATAAGGTCCAAGAATTGTTTCAATCAATTAAATTGAATGTGAATCAATATTTTTAATCCAAGGCAAATTTACTTAAGCTCTCAAATTGAAACCTCTAGCAGAAAATATTATTTAATCCAACATTTATATCGTTTTCTAGATCCTATCTTACTTAAAGAAGTGGCTAATACAAAATTAAAACGTAAAGACATCATAAAAACTAATGAAAAAAAATTGACAAATTGATATTTGTTCAACATGTTAAGTCATATTGTTTCGCCAATATAATGTAAGTATTTCATTTATAGATTATGATAGAAATATATATATTTAAAAAATATATATATTATATATTATTTATATTGTTTCTAGATGCTATCTTTACTTAAAGAAGTGACTAATACAAAAAAAACGTAAAGACATCATAATAACTATTGAAAGAAAGAAATTGATAAATTAATATTTGTTTAACATGTTAAGTCATATTGTTACGTCATAATGTTACGTCACGCAACGAAATTACTATTTAAACCCTTTACTATATACTCAATTACACCCAGCATTACTGCATTACATATATATTATTATTGATAATGTAAGTATTTCATTTATTGATTTATGATATAAATATTTAATATATATAGAAATTATATTAAAATTAATATACATTAATAGAAATATAAATTGGCCCATAAGCGAAAAGGTTAGACACAAGTTTAAAAAAAAGCATAGTGGAAGAGTCCGAGATGCTGAAAACTAACAGGTTTTCTGTGATTCGAAATTATTACCGATGCGTATGGTCCAAAAATGCGAGAGACTAACCTTGATATCTGTCAACAGACAGAGGATGGCAATGGTTGGAGAAATAGTTGTCGGTGACAACTAAATACCTTATTAATGGAACAAAAACGCCGAATAATAAGGTCCAAGAATTGTTTCAATCAATTAAATTGAATGTGAATCAATATTTTTAATCCAAGGCAAATTTACTTAAGCTCTCAAATTGAAACCTCTAGCAGTAGAAAATATTATTTAATCCAACATTTATATCGTTTTCTAGATCCTATCTTTACTTAAAAGAGTGGCTAATACAAAATTAAAACGTAAAGACATCATAAAAACTATTGAAAAAAAATTGACAAATTGATATTTGTTCAACATGTTAAGTCATATTGTTTCGGCGCCATATAATTAATATTGCTTATAATTAAATATAATGTAAGTATTTCATTTATAGATTTATGATAGAAATATATATATTTAAAAATATATATATATTATATATTATTTATTGTTTTCTAGATGCTATCTTTACTTAAAAAGTGACTAATACAAAAAAAACGTAAAGACATCATAATAACTATTGAAAGAAAGAAATTGATAAATTAATATTTGTTTAACATGTTAAGTCATATTGTTACGTCATAATGTTACGTCACGCAACGAAATTACTATTTAAACCCTTTACTATATACTCAATTACACCCAGCATTACTGCATTACATATATATTATTATTGATAATGTAAGTATTTCATTTATTGATTTATGATATAAATATTTAATATATATAGAAATTATATTAAAATTAATATACATTAATAGAAATATAAATTGGCCCATAAGCGAAAGGTTAGACACAAGTTTAAAAAAAAAGCATAGTGGAGAGTCCCGAGATGCTGAAAACTAACAGGTTTTCTGTGATTCGAAATTATTACCGATGCGTATGGTCCAAAAATGGCGAGAGACTAACCTTGATATCTGTCAACAGACAGAGGATGGCAATGGTTGGAGAAATAGTTGTCGGTGACAACTAAATACCTTATTAATGGAACAAAAACGCCGAATAATAAGGTCCAAGAATTGTTTCAATCAATTAAATTGAATGTGAATCAATATTTTTTAATCCAAGGCAAATTTACTTAAGCTCTCAAATTGAAACCTCTAGCAGTAGAAAATATTATTTAATCCAACATTTATATCGTTTTCTAGATCCTATCTTTACTTAAAGAGTGGCTAATACAAAATTAAAACGTAAAGACATCATAAAAACTATTGAAAAAAAAATGACAAATGATATTTGTTCAACATGTTAAGTCATATTGTTTCGCCAATATAATGTAAGTATTTCATTTATAGATTTATGATAGAAATATATATATTTAAAAATATATATATATTATATATTATTTATATTGTTTTCTAGATGCTATCTTTACTTAAAGAAGTGACTAATACAAAAAAACGTAAAGACATCATAATAACTATTGAAAGAAAGAAATTGATAAAATTAATATTTGTTAACATGTTAAGTCATATTGTTACGTCATAATGTTACGTCACGCAACGAAATTTACTATTTAAACCCTTTACTATATACTCAATTACACCCAGATTACTGCATTACATATATTATTATTGATAATGTAAGTATTTCATTTATTGATTTATGATATTAAAAATATTTAATATATATAGAAATTATATTAAAATTAATATACATTAATAGAAATATAAATTGGCCCATAAGCGAAAAGGTTAGACACAAGTTTAAAAAAAAAGCATAGTGGAAGAGTCCCGAGATGCTGAAAACTAACAGGTTTTTCTGTTGATTCGAAATTATTACCGATGCGTATGGTCCAAAAATGGCGAGAGACTAACCTTGATATCTTTGTCAACAGACAGAGGATGGCAATGGTTGGAGAAATAGTTGTCGTGACAACTAAATACCTTATTAATGGAACAAAAAACGCCGAATAATAAGGTCCAAGAATTGTTTCAATCAATTAAATTGAATGTGAATCAATATTTTTAATCCAAGGCAAATTTACTTAAAGCTCTCAATTGAAACCTCTAGCAGTAGAAAAATATTATTTAAATCCAACATTTATATCGTTTTCTAGATCCTATCTTTACAAAGAAGTGGCTAATTTACAAAATTAAAACGTAAAGACATCATAAAAACTAATGAAAAAAAATTGACAAATTGATATTATGTTCACATGTTAAGTCTCATATTGTTTCGCCAATATAATGTAAGTATTTCATTTACTAGATTTATTGAATAGAAATATATATATTTAAAATATATATATATATTATATATTATTATATTGTTTTCTAGAGCTATTCTTTACTTAAAAAGTGACTTATACAAAAAAACGTAAAGACATCATTAATAACTATTGAAAGGAAA
>JACMZG010000649.1:0-16108 GCA_018340805.1 Microvelia longipes
TCGATAAATCAATATTATAGGAAAATTGTTAAATTGATGGGAGGAAAATCCATGATTTTATGGGAAATTGTGGAATTATAAAGTTTTAAAGCCCTGTCAATAATGTGTGTACATTTCTTTGCATTACCTTATTGATTTTGCTACTATTTCAAATAAATCAATCTAATTGAATCAAAATATAATTGCTTCAAATTGCAAAAAGTCGACACAACCTTGTATTCCCAGACGCTCACGCATTCAAGTACTAACAAGGCCTTCCGTTGCTTAACATTCCGAGATCAAACGAGATCGGGTGTACCCAATGGAGTATGAGCGTCGACATCTAAATTTCAAAAAATCATGATTTGCATAATAAATATTATTAGTATTTCTATTATTTAATATCATCAAATTAATAACTGTAACATTGGCATGTTAATTATCGAAAGAAATTTCAGAAAATATGCTGGAATCTATTGAAAAATGAAAGTGCATTTTTGTGAAAATATCGATTTTTATTGGAAAAAATTTGAGAATTTATTTTCCAGCGAAATTGATATCAAAGTTGATGAAATTCAATAAGGATTCTAATGGTGGTACATGTCATCCGTGGAGATAGTCTATGAACGGACCGATCGATAAATCAATATTATAGGAAAATTGTTAAATTGATGGGAGGAAAATCCATGATTTTATGGAAATTGTGGAATTTATAAGTTTTAAAGCCCTGTCAATAATGTGTGTACATTTCTTTTGCATTACCTTATTGATTTTGCTACTATTATTCAAATAAATCAATCTAATTGAATCAAAATATAATTGCTTCAAATTGCAAAAAGTCGACACCACCTTGTATTCCCAGACGCTCACGCATTCAAGTACTAACAAGGCCTTCCGTTGCTTAACATTCCGAGATCAAACGAGATCGGGTGTACCCAATGGAGTATGAGCGTCGACATCTAATTTCAAAAAATCATGATTTGCATAATAAATATTATTAGTATTTCTATTATTTTAATATCATCAAATTAATAACTGTAACATTGGCATGTTAATTATCGAAAGAAATTTCAGAAAATATGCTGGAATCTATTGAAAAATGAAAGTGCATTTTTGTGAAAATATCGATTTTTTATTGGAAAAAATTTGAGAATTTATTTTCCAGCGAAATTGATATCAAAGTTGATGAAATTCAATAAGGATTCTAATGGTGGTACATGTCATCCGTGGAGATAGTCTATGAACGGACCGATCGATAAATCAATATTATAGGAAAATTGTTAAATTGATGGGAGGAAAATCCATGATTTTATGGGAAATTGTGGAATTATAAAGTTTTAAAGCCCTGTCAATAATGTGTGTACATTTCTTTTGCATTACCTTATTGATTTTGCTACTATATTCAAATAAATCAATCTAATTGAATCAAAATATAATTGCTTCAAATTGCAAAAAGTCGACACCACCTTGTATTCCCAGACGCTCACGCATTCAAGTACTAACAAGGCCTTCCGTTGCTTAACATTCCGAGATCAAACGAGATCGGGTGTACCCAATGGAGTATGAGCGTCGACATCTAAATTTCAAAAAATCATGATTTGCATAATAAATATTATTAGTATTTCTATTATTTTAATATCATCAAATTAATAACTGTAACATTGGCATGTTAATTATCGAAAGAAATTTCAGAAAATATGGCTGGAATCTATTGAAAAATGAAAGTGCATTTTTGTGAAAATATCGATTTTTATTGGAAAAAATTTGAGAATTTATTTTCCAGCGAAATTGATATCAAAGTTGATGAAATTCAATAAGGATTCTAATGGTGGTACATGTCATCCGTGGAGATAGTCTATGAACGGACCGATCGATAAATCAATATTATAGGAAAATTGTTAAATTGATGGGAGGAAAATCCATGATTTTATGGGAAATTGTGGAATTATAAAGTTTTAAAGCCCTGTCAATAATGTGTGTACATTTCTTTTGCATTACCTTATTGATTTTGCTACTATTATTCAAATAAATCAATCTAATTGAATCAAAATATAATTGCTTCAAATTGCAAAAAGTCGACACCACCTTGTATTCCCAGACGCTCACGCATTCAAGTACTAACAAGGCCTTCCGTTGCTTAACATTCCGAGATCAAACGAGATCGGGTGTACCCAATGGAGTATGAGCGTCGACATCTAATTTTCAAAAAATCATGATTTGCATAATAAATATTTAGTATTTCTATTATTTTAATATCATCAAATTAATAACTGTAACATTGGCATGTTAATTATCGAAAGAAATTTCAGAAAATATGGCTGGAATCTATTGAAAAATGAAAGTGCATTTTTGTGAAAATATCGATTTTTATTGGAAAAAATTTGAGAATTTATTTTCCAGCGAAATTGATATCAAAGTTGATGAAATTCAATAAGGATTCTAATGGTGGTACATGTCATCCGTGGAGATAGTCTATGAACGGACCGATCGATAAATCAATATTATAGGAAAATTGTTAAATTGATGGGAGGAAAATCCATGATTTTATGGGAAATTGTGGAATTATAAAGTTTTAAAGCCCTGTCAATAATGTGTGTACATTTCTTTTGCATTACCTTATTGATTTTGCTACTATTATTCAAATAAATCAATCTAATTGAATCAAAATATAATTGCTTCAAATTGCAAAAAGTCGACACCACCTTGTATTCCCAGACGCTCACGCATTCAAGTACTAACAAGGCCTTCCGTTGCTTAACATTCCGAGATCAAACGAGATCGGGTGTACCCAATGGAGTATGAGCGTCGACATCTAATTTCAAAAAATCATGATTTGCATAATAAATATTATTAGTATTTCTATTATTTTAATATCATCAAATTAATAACTGTAACATTGGCATGTTAATTATCGAAAGAAATTTCAGAAAATATGCTGGAATCTATTGAAAAATGAAAGTGCATTTTTGTGAAAATATCGATTTTTATTGGAAAAAATTTGAGAATTTATTTTCCAGCGAAATTGATATCAAAGTTGATGAAATTCAATAAGGATTCTAATGGTGGTACATGTCATCCGTGGAGATAGTCTATGAACGGACCGATCGATAAATCAATATTATAGGAAAATTGTTAAATTGATGGGAGGAAAATCCATGATTTTATGGGAAATTGTGGAATTATAAAGTTTTAAAGCCCTGTCAATAATGTGTGTACATTTCTTTTGCATTACCTTATTGATTTTGCTACTATTATTCAAATAAATCAATCTAATTGAATCAAAATATAATTGCTTCAAATTGCAAAAAGTCGACACCACCTTGTATTCCCAGACGCTCACGCATTCAAGTACTAACAAGGCCTTCCGTTGCTTAACATTCCGAGATCAAACGAGATCGGGTGTACCCAATGGAGTATGAGCGTCGACATCTAAATTTCAAAAAATCATGATTTGCATAATAAATATTATTAGTATTTCTATTATTTTAATATCATCAAATTAATAACTGTAACATTGGCATGTTAATTATCGAAAGAAATTTCAGAAAATATGGCTGGAATCTATTGAAAAATGAAAGTGCATTTTTGTGAAAATATCGATTTTTATTGGAAAAAATTTGAGAATTTATTTTCCAGCGAAATTGATATCAAAGTTGATGAAATTCAATAAGGATTCTAATGGTGGTACATGTCATCCGTGGAGATAGTCTATGAACGGACCGATCGATAAATCAATATTATAGGAAAATTGTTAAATTGATGGGAGGAAAATCCATGATTTTATGGGAAATTGTGGAATTATAAAGTTTTAAAGCCCTGTCAATAATGTGTGTACATTTCTTTTGCATTACCTTATTGATTTTGCTACTATTATTCAAATAAATCAATCTAATTGAATCAAAATATAATTGCTTCAAATTGCAAAAAGTCGACACCACCTTGTATTCCCAGACGCTCACGCATTCAAGTACTAACAAGGCCTTCCGTTGCTTAACATTCCGAGATCAAACGAGATCGGGTGTACCCAATGGAGTATGAGCGTCGATCTAAATTTCAAAAAATCATGATTTGCATAATAAATATTATTAGTATTTCTATTATTTTAATATCATCAAATTAATAACTGTAACATTGGCATGTTAATTATCGAAAGAAATTTCAGAAAATATGCTGGAATCTATTGAAAAATGAAAGTGCATTTTTGTGAAAATATCGATTTTTATTGGAAAAAATTTGAGAATTTATTTTCCAGCGAAATTGATATCAAAGTTGATGAAATTCAATAAGGATTCTAATGGTGGTACATGTCATCCGTGGAGATAGTCTATGAACGGACCGATCGATAAATCAATATTATAGGAAAATTGTTAAATTGATGGAGGAAAATCCATGATTTTATGGGAAATTGTGGAATTATAAAGTTTTAAAGCCCTGTCAATAATGTGTGTACATTTCTTTTGCATTACCTTATTGATTTTGCTACTATTATTCAAATAAATCAATCTAATTGAATCAAAATATAATTGCTTCAAATTGCAAAAAGTCGACACCACCTTGTATTCCAGACGCTCACGCATTCAAGTACTAACAAGGCCTTCCGTTGCTTAACATTCCGAGATCAAACGAGATCGGGTGTACCCAATGGAGTATGAGCGTCGACATCTAAATTTCAAAAAATCATGATTTGCATAATAAATATTATTAGTATTTCTATTATTTTAATATCATCAAATTAATAACTGTAACATTGGCATGTTAATTATCGAAAGAAATTTCAGAAAATATGGCTGGAATCTATTGAAAATGAAAGTGCATTTTTGTGAAAATATCGATTTTTATTGGAAAAAATTTGAGAATTTATTTTCCAGCGAAATTGATATCAAAGTTGATGAAATTCAATAAGGATTCTAATGGTGGTACATGTCATCCGTGGAGATAGTCTATGAACGGACCGATCGATAAATCAATATTATAGGAAAATTGTTAAATTGATGGGAGGAAAATCCATGATTTTATGGGAAATTGTGGAATTATAAAGTTTTAAAGCCCTGTCAATAATGTGTGTACATTTCTTTGCATTACCTTATTGATTTTGCTACTATTATTCAAATAAATCAATCTAATTGAATCAAAATATAATTGCTTCAAATTGCAAAAAGTCGACACCACCTTGTATTCCCAGACGCTCACGCATTCAAGTACTAACAAGGCCTTCCGTTGCTTAACATTCCGAGATCAAACGAGATCGGGTGTACCCAATGGAGTATGAGCGTCGACATCTAAATTTCAAAAAATCATGATTTGCATAATAAATATTATTAGTATTTCTATTATTTTAATATCATCAAATTAATAACTGTAACATTGGCATGTTAATTATCGAAAGAAATTTCAGAAAATATGGCTGGAATCTATTGAAAAATGAAAGTGCATTTTTGTGAAAATATCGATTTTTATTGGAAAAAATTTGAGAATTTATTTTCCAGCGAAATTGATATCAAAGTTGATGAAATTCAATAAGGATTCTAATGGTGGTACATGTCATCCGTGGAGATAGTCTATGAACGGACCGATCGATAAATCAATATTATAGGAAAATTGTTAAATTGATGGGAGGAAAATCCATGATTTTATGGGAAATTGTGGAATTATAAAGTTTTAAAGCCCTGTCAATAATGTGTGTACATTTCTTTTGCATTACCTTATTGATTTTGCTACTATTATTCAAATAAATCAATCTAATTGAATCAAAATATAATTGCTTCAAATTGCAAAAAGTCGACACCACCTTGTATTCCCAGACGCTCACGCATTCAAGTACTAACAAGGCCTTCCGTTGCTTAACATTCCGAGATCAAACGAGATCGGGTGTACCCAATGGAGTATGAGCGTCGACATCTAAATTTCAAAAAATCATGATTTGCATAATAAATATTATTAGTATTTCTATTATTTTAATATCATCAAATTAATAACTGTAACATTGGCATGTTAATTATCGAAAGAAATTTCAGAAAATATGGCTGGAATCTATTGAAAAATGAAAGTGCATTTTTGTGAAAATATCGATTTTTATTGGAAAAAATTTGAGAATTTATTTTCCAGCGAAATTGATATCAAAGTTGATGAAATTCAATAAGGATTCTAATGGTGGTACATGTCATCCGTGGAGATAGTCTATGAACGGACCGATCGATAAATCAATATTATAGGAAATTGTTAAATTGATGGGAGGAAAATCCATGATTTTATGGGAAATTGTGGAATTATAAAGTTTTAAAGCCCTGTCAATAATGTGTGTACATTTCTTTTGCATTACCTTATTGATTTTGCTACTATTATTCAAATAAATCAATCTAATTGAATCAAAATATAATTGCTTCAAATTGCAAAAAGTCGACACCACCTTGTATTCCCAGACGCTCACGCATTCAAGTACTAACAAGGCCTTCCGTTGCTTAACATTCCGAGATCAAACGAGATCGGGTGTACCCAATGGAGTATGAGCGTCGACATCTAAATTTCAAAAAATCATGATTTGCATAATAAATATTATTAGTATTTCTATTATTTTAATATCATCAAATTAATAACTGTAACATTGGCATGTTATTATCGAAAGAAATTTCAGAAAATATGGCTGGAATCTATTGAAAAATGAAAGTGCATTTTTGTGAAAATATCGATTTTTATTGGAAAAAATTTGAGAATTTATTTTCCAGCGAAATTGATATCAAAGTTGATGAAATTCAATAAGGATTCTAATGGTGGTACATGTCATCCGTGGAGATAGTCTATGAACGGACCGATCGATAAATCAATATTATAGGAAAATTGTTAAATTGATGGGAGGAAAATCCATGATTTTATGGGAAATTGTGGAATTATAAAGTTTTAAAGCCCTGTCAATAATGTGTGTACATTTCTTTTGCATTACCTTATTGATTTTGCTACTATTATTCAAATAAATCAATCTAATTGAATCAAAATATAATTGCTTCAAATTGCAAAAAGTCGACACCACCTTGTATTCCCAGACGCTCACGCATTCAAGTACTAACAAGGCCTTCCGTTGCTTAACATTCCGAGATCAAACGAGATCGGGTGTACCCAATGGAGTATGAGCGTCGACATCTAAATTTCAAAAAATCATGATTTGCATAATAAATATTATTAGTATTTCTATTATTTTAATATCATCAAATTAATAACTGTAACATTGGCATGTTAATTATCGAAAGAAATTTCAGAAAATATGGCTGGAATCTATTGAAAAATGAAAGTGCATTTTTGTGAAAATATCGATTTTTATTGGAAAAAATTTGAGAATTTATTTTCCAGCGAAATTGATATCAAAGTTGATGAAATTCAATAAGGATTCTAATGGTGGTACATGTCATCCGTGGAGATAGTCTATGAACGGACCGATCGATAAATCAATATTATAGGAAAATTGTTAAATTGATGGGAGGAAAATCCATGATTTTATGGGAAATTGTGGAATTATAAAGTTTTAAAGCCCTGTCAATAATGTGTGTACATTTCTTTTGCATTACCTTATTGATTTTGCTACTATTATTCAAATAAATCAATCTAATTGAATCAAAATATAATTGCTTCAAATTGCAAAAAGTCGACACCACCTTGTATTCCCAGACGCTCACGCATTCAAGTACTAACAAGGCCTTCCGTTGCTTAACATTCCGAGATCAAACGAGATCGGGTGTACCCAATGGAGTATGAGCGTCGACATCTAAATTTCAAAAAATCATGATTTGCATAATAAATATTATTAGTATTTCTATTATTTTAATATCATCAAATTAATAACTGTAACATTGGCATGTTAATTATCGAAAGAAATTTCAGAAAATATGGCTGGAATCTATTGAAAAATGAAAGTGCATTTTTGTGAAAATATCGATTTTTATTGGAAAAAATTTGAGAATTTATTTTCCAGCGAATTGATATCAAAGTTGATGAAATTCAATAAGGATTCTAATGGTGGTACATGTCATCCGTGGAGATAGTCTATGAACGGACCGATCGATAAATCAATATTATAGGAAAATTGTTAAATTGATGGGAGGAAAATCCATGATTTTATGGGAAATTGTGGAATTATAAAAGTTTTAAAGCCCTGTCAATAATGTGTGTACATTTCTTTTGCATTACCTTATTGATTTTGCTACTATTATTCAAATAAATCAATCTAATTGAATCAAAATATAATTGCTTCAAATTGCAAAAAGTCGACACCACCTTGTATTCCCAGACGCTCACGCATTCAAGTACTAACAAGGCCTTCCGTTGCTTAACATTCCGAGATCAAACGAGATCGGGTGTACCCAATGGAGTATGAGCGTCGACATCTAAATTTCAAAAAATCATGATTTGCATAATAAATATTATTAGTATTTCTATTATTTTAAATATCATCAAATTAATAACTGTAACATTGGCATGTTAATTATCGAAAGAAATTTCAGAAAATATGGCTGGAATCTATTGAAAAATGAAAGTGCATTTTTGTGAAAATATCGATTTTTATTGGAAAAAATTTGAGAATTTATTTTCCAGCGAAATTGATATCAAAGTTGATGAAATTCAATAAGGATTCTAATGGTGGTACATGTCATCCGTGGAGATAGTCTATGAACGGACCGATCGATAAATCAATATTATAGGAAAATTGTTAAATTGATGGGAGGAAAATCCATGATTTTATGGGAAATTGTGGAATTATAAAGTTTTAAAGCCCTGTCAATAATGTGTGTACATTTCTTTTGCATTACCTTATTGATTTTGCTACTATTATTCAAATAAATCAATCTAATTGAATCAAAATATAATTGCTTCAAATTGCAAAAAGTCGACACCACCTTGTATTCCCAGACGCTCACGCATTCAAGTACTAACAAGGCCTTCCGTTGCTTAACATTCCGAGATCAAACGAGATCGGGTGTACCCAATGGAGTATGAGCGTCGACATCTAAATTTCAAAAAATCATGATTTGCATAATAAATATTATTAGTATTTCTATTATTTTAATATCATCAAATTAATACTGTAACATTGGCATGTTAATTATCGAAAGAAATTTCAGAAAATATGGCTGGAATCTATTGAAAAATGAAAGTGCATTTTTGTGAAAATATCGATTTTTATTGGAAAAAATTTGAGAATTTATTTTCCAGCGAAATTGATATCAAAGTTGATGAAATTCAATAAGGATTCTAATGGTGGTACATGTCATCCGTGGAGATAGTCTATGAACGGACCGATCGATAAATCAATATTATAGGAAAATTGTTAAATTGATGGGAGGAAAATCCATGATTTTATGGGAAATTGTGGAATTATAAAGTTTTAAAGCCCTGTCAATAATGTGTGTACATTTCTTTTGCATTACCTTATTGATTTTGCTGCTATATCAAATAAATCAATCTAATTGAATCAAAATATAATTGCTTCAAATTGCAAAAAGTCGACACCACCTTGTATTCCCAGACGCTCACGCATTCAAGTACTAACAAGGCCTTCCGTTGCTTAACATTCCGAGATCAAACGAGATCGGGTGTACCCAATGGAGTATGAGCGTCGACATCTAAATTTCAAAAAATCATGATTTGCATAATAAATATTATTATTTATTTTAATTTAAATTGTTTTAAAGTTCCCTGTCAATAATGTGTGTACATTTCTTTTGCATTACCTTATTGATTTTGCTACTATTATTCAAATAAATCAATCTAATTGAATCAAAATATAATTGCTTCAAATTGCAAAAAGTCGACACCACCTTGTATTCCCAGACGCTCACGCATTCAAGTACTAACAAGGCCTTCCGTTGCTTAACATTCCGAGATCAAACGAGATCGGGTGTACCCAATGGAGTATGAGCGTCGACATCTAAATTTCAAAAAATCATGAATAAAAATATTATTAAAAATTGTTAAATTGATTCCATGATTTTAAAATTGTTTATAATTGCCCTGTCAATAATGTGTGTACATTTCTTTTGCATTACCTTATTGATTTTGCTACTATTATTCAAATAAATCAATCTAATTGAATCAAAATATAATTGCTTCAAATTGCAAAAAGTCGACACCACCTTGTATTCCCAGACGCTCACGCATTCAAGTACTAACAAGGCCTTCCGTTGCTTAACATTCCGAGATCAAACGAGATCGGGTGTACCCAATGGAGTATGAGCGTCGACATCTAAATTTCAAAAAATCATGATTTGCATAATAAATATTATTATATTTCTTATTATTTTAATATTTTAAAAGTTTTAATGCCCTGTCAATAATGTGTGTACATTTCTTTGCATTACCTTATTGATTTTGCTACTATTATTCAAATAAATCAATCTAATTGAATCAAAATATAATTGCTTCAAATGCAAAAAGTCGACACCACCTTGTATTCCCACGCTCACGCATTCAAGTACTAACAAGGCCTTCCGTTGCTTAACATTCCGAGATCAAACGAGATCGGGTGTACCCATGGAGTATGAGCGTCGACATCTAAATTTCAAAAAATCAGATGATAATAAATATTATTAAAAATTGTTATTGATTCATGATTTTAAAGTTTAGTTTTAAAGCCCTGTCAATAATGTGTGTACATTTCTTTTGCATTACCTTATTGATTTTGCTACTATTATTCAAATAAATCAATCTAATTGAATCAAAATATAATTGCTTCAAATTGCAAAAAGTCGACACACCTTGTATTCCCAGACGCTCACGCATTCAAGTACTAACAAGGCCTTCCGTTGCTTAACATTCCGAGATCAAACGAGATCGGTGTACCCAATGGAGTATGAGCGTCGACATCTAAATTTCAAAAATCATGATTTGCATAATAAATATTATTGTTATTTCATATTTTAAAGTTTAGTTTTAAAGCCCTGTCAATAATGTGTGTACATTTCTTTTGCATTACCTTATTGATTTTGCTACTATTATTCAAATAAATCAATCTAATTGAATCAAAATAATTGCTTCAAATTGCAAAAAGTCGACACCACCTTGTATTCCCAGACGCTCACGCATTCAAGTACTAACAAGGCCTTCCGTTGCTTAACATTCCGAGATCAAACGAGATCGGGTGTACCCAATGGAGTATGAGCGTCGACATCTAAATTTCAAAAAATCATGATTTGCATAATAAATATTATTAGTATTTTTATTTTCAGTTTAAGCCCTGTCAATAATGTGTGTACATTTCTTTTGCATTACCTTATTGATTTTGCTACTATTATTCAAATAAATCAATCTAATTGAATCAAAATATAATTGCTTCAAATTGCAAAAAGTCGACACCACCTTGTATTCCCAGACGCTCACGCATTCAAGTACTAACAAGGCCTTCCGTTGCTTAACATTCCGAGATCAAACGAGATCGGGTGTACCCAATGGAGTATGAGCGTCGACATCTAAATTTCAAAAAATCATGATTTGCATAATAAATATTATTATATTTCTATTATTTTATAAATTTTTAAAGTTTTAATGCCCTGTCAATAATGTGTGTACATTTCTTTTGCATTACCTTATTGATTTTGCTACTATTATTCAAATAAATCAATCTAATTGAATCAAAATATAATTGCTTCAAATTGCAAAAAGTCGACACCACCTTGTATTCCCAGACGCTCACGCATTCAAGTACTAACAAGGCCTTCCGTTGCTTAACATTCCGAGATCAAACGAGATCGGGTGTACCCAATGGAGTATGAGCGTCGACATCTAAATTTCAAAAAATCATGATTTGCATAATAAATATTATTAGTATTTTTATTTTAAATTTTTTAAAGTTTTAATGCCCTGTCAATAATGTGTGTACATTTCTTTTGCATTACCTTATTGATTTTGCTACTATTATTCAAATAAATCAATCTAATTGAATCAAAATATAATTGCTTCAAATTGCAAAAAGTCGACACCACCTTGTATTCCCAGACGCTCACGCATTCAAGTACTAACAAGGCCTTCCGTTGCTTAACATTCCGAGATCAAACGAGATCGGGTGTACCCAATGGAGTATGAGCGTCGACATCTAAATTTCAAAAAATCATGATTTGCATAATAAATATTATTAGTATTTCATATTTTATAAGTTTTAAAGTTTTAATGCCCTGTCAATAATGTGTGTACATTTCTTTTGCATTACCTTATTGATTTTGCTACTATTATTCAAATAATCAAATCTAATTGAATCAAAATATAATTGCTTCAAATTGCAAAAAGTCGACACCACCTTGTATTCCCAGACGCTCACGCATTCAAGTACTAACAAGGCCTTCCGTTGCTTAACATTCCGAGATCAAACGAGATCGGGTGTACCCAATGGAGTATGAGCGTCGACATCTAAATTTCAAAAAATCATGATTTGCATAATAAATTTATTTATTTTTATTATTATTTTTGTTTTAAAGTTTTAATGCCCTGTCAATAATGTGTGTACATTTCTTTTGCATTACCTTATTGATTTTGCTACTATTATTCAAATAAATCAATCTAATTGAATCAAAATATAATTGCTTCAAATTGCAAAAAGTCGACACCACCTTGTATTCCCAGACGCTCACGCATTCAAGTACTAACAAGGCCTTCCGTTGCTTAACATTCCGAGATCAAACGAGATCGGGTGTACCCAATGGAGTATGAGCGTCGACATCTAAATTTCAAAAAATCATGATTTGCATAATAAATATTATTAGTATTTCTATTATTTTAGTTTTAAAGTTTTAATGCCCTGTCAATAATGTGTGTACATTTCTTTTGCATTACCTTATTGATTTTGCTACTATTATTCAAATAAATCAATCTAATTGAATCAAAATATAATTGCTTCAAATTGCAAAAAGTCGACACCACCTTGTATTCCCAGACGCTCACGCATTCAAGTACTAACAAGGCCTTCCGTTGCTTAACATTCCGAGATCAAACGAGATCGGGTGTACCCAATGGAGTATGAGCGTCGACATCTAAATTTCAAAAATCATGATTTGCATAATAAATATTCCATATTTTAAAGTTTAAAGTTTTAATGCCCTGTCAATAATGTGTGTACATTTCTTTTGCATTACCTTATTGATTTTGCTACTATTATTCAAATAAATCAATCTAATTGAATCAAAATATAATTGCTTCAAATTGCAAAAAGTCGACACCACCTTGTATTCCCAGACGCTCACGCATTCAAGTACTAACAAGGCCTTCGTTGCTTAACATTCCGAGATCAAACGAGATCGGGTGTACCCAATGGAGTATGAGCGTCGACATCTAAATTTCAAAAAATCATGATTTGCATAATAAATTATTAGCAGTTTTAAAGTTTTAATGCCCTGTCAATAATGTGTGTACATTTCTTTTGCATTACCTTATTGATTTTGCTACTATTATTCAAATAAATCAATCTAATTGAATCAAAATATAATTGCTTCAAATTGCAAAAAGTCGACACCACCTTGTATTCCCAGACGCTCACGCATTCAAGTACTAACAAGGCCTTCCGTTGCTTAACATTCCGAGATCAAACGAGATCGGGTGTACCCAATGGAGTATGAGCGTCGACATCTAAATTTCAAAAAATCATGATTTGCATAATAAATATTATTATTTTATTCAGTTTTAAAGTTTTTGGCCTGTCAATAATGTGTGTACATTTCTTTTGCATTACCTTATTGATTTTGCTACTATTATTCAAATAAATCAATCTAATTGAATCAAAATATAATTGCTTCAAATTGCAAAAAGTCGACACACCTTGTATTCCCAGACGCTCACGCATTCAAGTACTAACAAGGCCTTCCGTTGCTTAACATTCCGAGATCAAACGAGATCGGGTGTACCCAATGGAGTATGAGCGTCGACATCTAAATTTCAAAAAATCATGATTTGCATGCATAATAAATTTATTATTTATATTTTAAGTTTTAAAGTTTTAAGCCCTGTCAATAATGTGTGTACATTTCTTTTGCATTACCTTATTGATTTTGCTACTATTATTCAAATAAATCAATCTAATTGAATCAAAATAAATTGCTTCAAATTGCAAAAAGTCGACACCACCTTGTATTCCCAGACGCTCACGCATTCAAGTACTAACAAGGCCTTCCGTTGCTTAACATTCCGAGATCAAACGAGATCGGGTGTACCCAATGGAGTATGAGCGTCGACATCTAAATTTCAAAAAATCATGATTTGCATAATAAATATTATTAGTATTATTTTATTATCAGTTTTAAAGTTTTAATGCCCTGTCAATAATGTGTGTACATTTCTTTTGCATTACCTTATTGATTTTGCTACTATTATTCAAATAAATCAATCTAATTGAATCAAAATATAATTGCTTCAAATTGCAAAAAGTCGACACCACCTTGTATTCCCAGACGCTCACGCATTCAAGTACTAACAAGGCCTTCCGTTGCTTAACATTCCGAGATCAAACGAGATCGGGTGTACCCAATGGAGTATGAGCGTCGACATCTAAATTTCAAAAAATCATGATTTGCATAATAAATATTATTAGTATTTATTATTTTAATAGTTTTTAAAGTTTTAATGCCCTGTCAAGTGTGTACATTTCTTTGCATTACCTTATTGATTTTGCTACATTATTCAAATAAATCAATCTAATTGAATCAAAATATAATTGCTTCAAATTGCAAAAAGTCGACACCACCTTGTATTCCCAGACGCTCACGCATTCAAGTACTAACAAGGCCTTCCGTTGCTTAACATTCCGAGATCAAACGAGATCGGGTGTACCCAATGGAGTATGAGCGTCGACATCTAAATTTCAAAAAAATCATGATTTGCATAATAAATATTATTATTTTTTTATTTTATATTTAATAAAGTTTTAAAGTTTTAAAGCCCTGTCAATAATGTGTGTACATTTCTTTTGCATTACCTTATTGATTTTGCTACTATTATTCAAATAAATCAATCTAATTGAATCAAAATATAATTGCTTCAAATTGCAAAAAGTCGACACCACCTTGTATTCCCAGACGCTCACGCATTCAAGTACTAACAAGGCCTTCCGTTGCTTAACATTCCGAGATCAAACGAGATCGGGTGTACCCAATGGAGTATGAGCGTCGACATCTAAATTTCAAAAAATCATGATTTGCATAATAAATATTATAGTATTTCTATTATTTTATTTTTTAAAGTTTTAACCCTGTCAATAATGTGTGTACATTTCTTTGCATTACCTTATTGATTTTGCTACTATTATTCAAATAAATCAATCTAATTGAATCAAAATATAATTGCTTCAAATTGCAAAAAGTCGACACCACCTTGTATTCCCAGACGCTCACGCATTCAAGTACTAAAGGCCTTCCGTTGCTTAACATTCCGAGATCAAACGAGATCGGGTGTACCCAATGGAGTATGAGCGTCGACATCTAAATTTCAAAAAATCATGATTTGCATAATAAATATTATTATTTGGTTCTTTTAAATTGTTTTAAAGTTTTAAAGCCCTGTCAATAATGTGTGTACATTTCTTTTTGCATTACCTTATTGATTTTGCTACTATTATTCAAATAAATCAATCTAATTGAATCAAAATATAATTGCTTCAAATTGCAAAAAGTCGACACCACCTTGTATTCCCAGACGCTCACGCATTCAAGTACTAACAAGGCCTTCCGTTGCTTAACATTCCGAGATCAAACGAGATCGGGTGTACCCAATGGAGTATGAGCGTCGACATCTAAATTTCAAAAAATCATGATTTGCATAATAAATATTATTTATTTTTATTTTTAAGTTTTAAGTTTTAATGCCCTGTCAATAATGTGTGTACATTTCTTTTGCATTACCTTATTGATTTTGCTACTATTATTCAAATAAATCAATCTAATTGAATCAAAATATAATTGCTTTCAAATTGCAAAAAGTCGACACCACCTTGTATTCCCAGACGCTCACGCATTCAAGTACTAACAAGGCCTTCCGTTGCTTAACATTCCGAGATCAAACGAGATCGGGTGTACCCAATGGAGTATGAGCGTCGACATCTAAATTTCAAAATCATGATTTGCATATAAATTTATGTATATTTGATTTAAAAATTGATTTTAAATTGTGA